>OY769910.1:16395289-16465289 GCA_963669185.1 Dyspetes luteomarginatus | reverse complement strand
GCTTTGAAAATGGACAAATGCAAATAAAAATATATGTAATGTTCACAAATGTATGAATAAAAAAAAAAAATATATATACGTACAGCAAGAATCGAGAGAAAAAACCATGAAAATTTCTAGCGGTTTATACGAATGTTCGTTCGAAATAATAATCTTTCTTTTCTTAAAGCCAGTGTATTATACATCATATATAGCATCGATACATAATATAGTAGCTGTACATAACTATATGTCTGTGAGACCCCTACAGGAGAGAGATTGGGCAATTGTATGCTTGGAAATAACGAGAGAGAGAGAGAGAGAGAGAGAGAGAGAGAGAGAGAGAGAGAGAGAGAGAAGGAGAAACGAGACAAGATATTTATTACGCGGTGGGAATCTCGGTATACACGATGAGAGAGGCTTTCTCTCGCTCTCTCTCTCTCTCTCTCTCTCTCGCTCTCTCTCTCGCTCTCTCTCTCTCTCTCTCTCTCTCTCTCTCTCGCTCTCTCTCTCGCTCTCTCTCTCTCTCTCTCTCTCTCTCTCTCTCTCTCTCTCTCTCTCTCTCTCTCTCTCTCTCTCTCTCTCCCCCTCCTACCGAGAGCGGTACAAGATATCCGGCGAGGGAGGGGGTGCGCACATGAGAAACAGCACGAGAAACTCCCGCGTGTTTATATATAAGTACATTTTATATACGAGAAGAGTGCGACAGAAAGACAAAGATATTTGAAGCAAGAGAGAGAAACATTTCGTTTAAACGAGAGAAGAGGCTAATGTAAGAAGCGCCTACAAAGTTTTATTCGTAGTATAAACGACTTGAAAGAGGGAGAAAGAACGAGATTACGAGGGACAGGAAAGGAAACGAGAGAGATCTTTAGTCGCGTGAGTTTGAAAAAAAAAAAAAAAAAAAAAAAAAAACAAAAATGAGAAGAAAAAAAACGGACACCGTGGGTGGACCAGCATCTCGCTTCTTCTTTGCTCGGATCTTTTTTTCTCTGCCGCTTGCTCTCGTATGCTTATATACTGTATTATATACATATATATATACAGCGTTTTCTCGGTGTCTCTTTCTCGCACTTAAAAAAAATCCCGTATAAAGTCTCGAAGTGTTTTCTCTCTCTCTCTCTCTCTCTCTCTATCTCACGTTTCTCTCAAGTAACAGGTGCACGCCGACTATAAGGACCTTGGAACAAACTCTCGACGGGGTCTCTCTTTGGTTATATATTTTCTGGTCGAGCGGCAAGGAGAGAAAGAGACCACGAGGACGATCCAATCGTCGATAACTCTAACGGGCTGGGAAAAAGTCACTTTGGTTCTCGCGGCAGGCGACAGTATTATCATATATATATACATTCATTCGGTTTTAGGTTTTTCGAACTGTGCTCAGCATCTTCGTTAATGAACTCTATATCTATCGGGTTAACATTTTTTTAATATAAGCAGTGATGTAAAAATAGAAACAACACGATACAATTTTAAAAATTAATAAACAAATTTATCAGAGTAAGATTTATAATAAAAATATCGTTAAGATTATGCTCATACACATTATTTTTTTATCAATTATTTTCTCGCTCAATCCACACGTTACTTTTTTTTCGGCCTTCTCCATCCAAGACGTCCCATTAGCCGTGCGTCTTATTTAAATTATAGCCATTGCATTTTCTAACATTGAGGCCACACGCGAGCTGGGCTCGTCACGCATGAATTTTGCTTCATGGGTTATCATTATGTTGTACATATTTTTTTTTCGTATTTATTTTTTATATAACTATCGAAAATCTAACACAAAGTACTCGAGAGATGATATAAATTCACCCATATAACTATTCAAGCATAGGCGATACAAACTATATAGTTGCCCGCGGAAATGACGATCCGCAGATAATAATCGCGAGCGAGCGAAGCTTATTCATACATGGACGAGCGAGATAAAATCCTTTCATTACCATGTGTGTACACGCCCGAGATACTTTCACCTTATATTGACGCGGTGGCTCTCTCTGGCCGCCCAGAAAAGGAGAGAGAGAAGAGAGAGAGAGAGAGAGAGAGAGAGAGAGAGAGAGAGAGAGAGAGAGAGAGAGAGGGAGAGAGAGAGAGAGAGAAAGAGAGGGAGAGAGAAAGAGAGGGAGAGAGGGAGAGAGAAATCCTCATGACTGCTTTACCGTTAATCCTCAGTCCCACGAAGAGGTGCGAAATTATCTTCGATAATATATCAACTCTTTCAATACAATTTGCACACAATTATATCGCACAATATCCAAAAGATAATTATTTTAATCTCCCAATGGTGGGAAATAATAATTCGCGGGCAAAAGTTTCTCTATCGTCAATGATGTAATAAAAGAAGGAAAAAAGTCCATATCAAATTTCTTTGATGTGTGAAGCAATAATAGGCCACTCTCGCTCTCATAACAAACAAAATTGAACAAGTGATTCGCCTATTTTTTTTTTTTTTCATCATAAATCATCACAAATAGTATTTAATTAAATAAAAAAATTGCATTAGTTACATAAATTTAGTAATCATAGGTAATTGAGTAAAAAAAACTAAAATTTCCTTGATTGTTTGCGTTTTTTTTGATTTGTTATTAAAAAATTGCTATTAAAAAAATCTACTCTATGGCAAAATTACGATTGTTAATATTATTATTTCTGGACGTGGCAAATGAAACGTGAATGTTATAAAGTATTCATGAGAATTTCAAATACGTAGTCCGAAATTCAAGAGCGTATAATCGAGTCGAGATGCGAACTTAATAGGGGATGAAAAAGCTCAACACGAGAGACGCTTGAGCATCGCGTATGAGAGAGGACCGTCCACGTACTGCTGTTACGACCTCGAACTTGAACTCGACCGAGACGAGGGAAACGAAGCCAACCGGATCGATCCACGCCACGCGCATCCCCTGACCTATATTGACACGCTTAGCGCCGCTACCACCACCGCCGCCATGACCTCGAGAGAATTCTGGGGTAGTGCAGGGAGTAGGAGAGGGCCGATAGTGCACGGAGCTTGGGGGTTGTGATGTGCTTCTCTCCCTGGGCAGAAAAGCCAGCAATACACCCTGATCGGACGCACTACACGTACCCTCGACAACGTCAACATATATACGTATATATGTAGGTTGGTTATATATATATATATATATATATATATTTATTGTGTGTCGAGTTTCAGCGTAGTAGCGAAACTTTTCCACGTGTCAATCTCGGTAGAGTGGAGGAGGGGAAAAATAAATCTGCTTACCAGCCGAACAAAGCTCAATGACCGATTTCCTTGAATAACTAAACATTGTATCCATGTACTTATTTTTTTTTTTTCAATCCTCAATAAACCATAAAAGTCCAATGATAAAAAATTCGAGGATTTGAAATCATGACTACGTAGCCATTGATTTGTGATTCGATTGCAACGCAACGGAATAATGCTGGAAATAAAGTTAGGATAATTTTTTTTTAACTATATACAAAAGTTCACTGAGCACTTTTTTAAATGAAAAGTTAACTCATTAGTATGACACGACAAATTAAATATTCATGTCGTCAGAATTTTTTCAGTCACTGGTATCTCTTAATTAGCTTTACTGGATGAAAAAATATCTTATTGTGATAATATAAAATTTGATAATAAATAAACATTAATTCAACCTTACAAGACAAAAGATTGATTAGCATAAAATAAAATTACTTGCTATTTATTTAAAAAATAATAAATATACATTTTCCTTTGGGCGATGATTTAAGGAGGGAAGTTTGTCTGATAAAAAAGGTAAGATTTTGCTTTGCAGGAAAGGAAAGCGTCATTCGTATTCGTTCCAATGGTTTTTATCGGTCGTCTAAAAAGTGTTTTTAGAACGTAGTCTCGTATTCTATGCACGTGAGTATATATCTGGATACGAGGAGAGCATTGAGCCCGACTAGACAATACACAAGATAGACATACGAAGAAGAGAGCATGCCGAGAACCAAAGCACAAGTTTTGCTCTCGTACGTTCGGGGAATGCCATTGTCCGTACCGAGGATTCGTACTCTCTCTCTCTCTCTCTCTCGAGATCATCATCTTTCCTCGCTAGTTCTGGCGAGTGTACACACACACACTCACCGATACATGTATTTATCTATTTTATATAGACACATATATACATGTATATCAAGTTTTGTGATGCCTTTTCGCGCATTGATAGTAATCCGAAGCGTCTTGTAAACATATACATATATAGTATACCGAACGTGTCGACGTTCGCAAAGAGGCTCCCTTATCTCTCCATGCCAGCACGTGTATGAAAGCTCTCTCGTCTTTGCTCACCCACGCACTCGCGAGATCGTGCATCAGAAGTCACTACGTTTTATTCTTTAAAAAATAGGCTAAAAAGAAAAAATAAAAAAATATACTGACAGTAGAATATAGTTAAATTTACGACGAGTGAATTTACAAAGTAATCATTGAAAAAAATCGATTTTTGTTCGTCATTTTAAATCCGAGATCAATTTACAGACCTTACGATAACGACGTTAATTTAACTTTATGATATAATCCAGTCAATTGTTTATATCGTATTAATCGGTTATATTTTTTTTCCTTCTGTTGAATTTTATCAATGATTTATTTTTTAGTTCTATTTCAAAACTAGTTGCAGGCTATTTTTTAACATGTTGATTCAGACTATTTTTGGTCCACCAGTTACAATTTCTAATTACGTATTTTTTTTATTATTTCTTCATCATTGAAAACTCGGTAATAAAGAATGAATTTAATAATCATTCAAAGTTAATCATTGTATTGCTTGAATAATGTTTTTTTATATTTCACAGCGAATCTCTCCAAAAGTATAAAATGCAAAGGACGCAAAAATAAAAATATTAATATATTTGTCACTGGTGGAACAGAAATTGAGTTTAAAAAAATTATCCAAGGCTCGCTTTTGTTCATACAGCACCCTGCCTGCCTATCGGGTGAGGAAAAAAAAAGTGTTGAAGAGGACAAAAAAAAAAAAGAGTATCAGGGAAAACGCATCGAGGGTCTCGGATAAAAAGCACAGTCAGGTATATGGGGCAACGTCGGTTAATATCGATTACCTCTACTATCAGTACACGTTTGTTGAACACCACAGCACTCACAGCACGAAATGAAAATTTTCCAGTGAATCGTCTATGTGCATTCTCCCTTGTGTCGGGGGCTCGACGACTGACGTTGCGAGCCAAGCCGTCGGGGTGTTACATACTATAAATATATATATGTATATGTATATATATATGTATATATGTATGTGTATATATATATATATATATATATATATATATATATATATATATATATATAGATGTACACACATCACTAGAGGGTGGATTCACGGTCAAGGTCGACAAACAACCCCTGGTAACGGCCGAGGAAAGCTCTGCGAGCGACCGCACGTTTTGCTTTTCCCTCTCTCTCTCTCTTTATCCGTTCGTCGTCCTCACCCACAAATCCCCTACATCCACCCTTTCCAAGTGTTGGTCGTTTTTCTCATGTACAGCCCAACAATGTAGGACGAGGATATTTTTTTTTCCTGCCTCTCTGTACCCTCTCAAACGGCCAGGACTCTTTTTCCTCCCTCACAACCGATCGCTTCGTTCCCGCCGGTTATCCCTATTTTTTATTATCGACACCCTCTCTCTCTCTCTCTCTCTCTCTCTCTCTCTCTCTCTCTATCTCTCTCTCGTGCATCATCCATTTTGCGCTTCGCCAACTCACCCTTGTCGCTTTTTATCGCCACGTGTAAAATAAATACAATATATCACATCGAATCGAGCCAGTATCAACCTACTCGTTGTTCTTTCTCCCCTGTCCGCAGAAACTCAACGACATACTCGTTGTTGGCTCTGTCAAAAAATATTATTTTTTTCCGAATCGTCAGTCCTACGTGTATGGGGCAGTTTTTTTTTCATCGATCTATGGGGCAGTTTTTTTTCTGTTGTATGATTGCATATGAATGGAATTTGAAGCTCTTTCGAGATTCTGACTCCCTATGAGGCTTGAGACTGTCATAGATTTTTCGTACTTTCGTAAAGAAAGAAGATTTTTCTTATTTAAAAAAAAAAAATATCGATGTTAAGGTGCCTTGTTTTAGTCTCGCAAACGTACGAGAGATCAGAGAACTCGGAGACATTACGTCGGCAGCTTCCAGCCGCTGTCCAATGCATATATTATAATATATGTATATATATATATATTCGTGTATGTGGTATATTGTACAGTTTATACTGTATAGGACACTTTCTACAAAGTCCCGGGAGTCGAAAAATCCTAAGGGGCAAACACATGGATAAAATAAATATATATATATATATATATATCACATGCAAACACATGGAAAAAAATATATATATATATATATATATATCACATGCAAACACATGGATAAAATAAATAAATATATATATATAGCCGGGCGCACACAAGCCAGAAACAACGTCCAGTACGCGAGCAGGCGAGGTGGGAGCAGGAACACCTGTGATCGAGGCGAAAGAACGATGAGGAAACTCTCTCACCGCCCTCTCTCATAGCCACCTACGCAACTCGACTCTCCTGAGAACTTCTCGTTACGCATTGAGCGGCGAGCGGCTTTTTTCCTTGCCGCAAAAGAATTCATTACCCCCCCTCCGTGTGTGTCTGTGTGTATGTGTGTCTGCCACATACTTACGAAAAGATATTTGATATATTCACACGAATCTTGACCACGAGAAACAGAGAGAAAATTCCAAAACTATCGTGCGAATGCCGCGTAGGCGTTGAAAAAACATTCTGGGTCTCTCACCTGCGTGCCCGGGCATCCATCTTATATACATATCTCTCTCAATCTGTTGTATATATTTATCATATATATTATCTTACGGTGAATCTGTCACTGTGGCTATAACATACCGGAATTATTATTTAATGGCATTCAAACGATTTGAAAAAATTTTCAGGCGTGAGTCAAGAGACCAAAAGAAACTCAGCGTATGGAATGCATTGGAAAAATTAGGCAGTGCGTTAGACCAGTAATCTTCTCTAAACGGTCTTGTCGTCATAGAATTATTTAATTTTTTTTTTTTTTTTTTTCTATCAAACTTAAAAAATGAGCCAAATCTTAAAGAAGTAATCAGTTTAATTTATTATTTGAATAATTAATCATTTTTTGCATCATATTTGTCTCGTGATGGAATGCTATAGCATTTTTCCTTATGAACAAATATATCCGATGATTTTACCATAATTTTTCACGTAAAATTGCAAACACTTGAAATTTGAAAATCAATGGAAAACTTTGTATGAAGGTTATAAAGGGTATTACGGTAAATGATCATGGAAAAATTGCCTCAATCACTTTTTATAAATTGTCATTATTGAATAAATTTCACACCATTTAAAATGTCACGTTTATACACATACACACACATATATATATATATATATATATATATATATATATATATATATATATTGGATGTATAAAAGTCTCGTTGCAACGCTTTAAGAAAATGTTTTTGAAACGTTGAGGGACTCGCTACAATCATCCACGACAACAATTCATACGTGATGATCAGTGAGCCAGAATACGTGCTACTATATATAAATTAAACGCTCGATTGAATTCTAAGCGTACGTGACACTTAATACCAAAACATTTGATTTGTTGTATATCATCGGTCGTCCATACATCGATTCTCTCTCGCATAGATTTCATTTCGATGCATCGGCAGACACGTGCTCGATATACATATATCAATATACACATATATATGTCATAATGTTGAGTGGCTTGTGCGATTGAGCACGGTAGCCAGTCGCCATTCTCATTGCTTCCTCGTATTAGTGTATGCACACGTATATATATATATATATAATAGGTATATATGTATGTATATAAAGCTTCATACATGCTTGCCCATTCGCGGGCAATTATACCGAATGGATTTCCTAATTGCCGGGCGAGCGTTCGGTGCACCACTCGCGTCGTGCGGCTCACCGACTCTCTTCGTGATTGCTCACGTTCGATCATCGCCGGGATGCTGCGATCCGGAGTTCAGAATATACGAGAGCGAGAGAACTTGTGCGACTTGTGAGCCGGAGCATTTTCAAGCGATCCGATATACACTTTGCAGTAAGAGCGAGTGAGAGAGAAAGCAGAGAGAGAGAGAGAGAGAGGCAAGAATCGAGCAAAGAGAGGGTTATCGATAAAAATCGAGACGATAGAGAGGCGCCCGACGGGCGAGGAGGACTCGTCAAGGATACGAGAGAGGGCGCGGCAAAGGGGGAATTTTTAACCTCCACCCCTACTCTATTATATATCAAGGTACACGGGAGCTCGTCTCGGGTAAATTAAGCCAATCGTCTCTCCCATAAACAGAGAGAGAGAGAGAGAGGGAGAGAATTTTTTTTTCTCTATACGAGAGCAAGGGAGCGAATAAACGTCAATTAAAATACAAGTGAGATGGAAAACGCATCAGTGGAATATCAAAGGGAAGGAAGAAAAGAGAAGCAAGATGAAGGAGATCTATATATATATATATATATATATACACGTATAGAATATTGAAACGGAAGAGGAGAAAGTTGATCGTTAAGTCCGAGAAAATCGAGATTGATCTCACTCCGCACTCTTTGATACGTTGTTGTGTGTGGCCCATAGGCACGAATCATGATTATAAAACTTGATCAAAGATCTGTGGATCAATCGATTTACATTCAATTGAGATATCGATAATTGCTTTTTTTGAAGCATCTTCTTTTAATTGTATTTTTTTAATAACCAAACGATCGATGGAATTGATATTTTTTCCTGATTCCCGGTTGCATAATGAAATCAATTATTACACGTAGAAAAATAACAAATAAATGTGTAAATACGTGAATTTTTTTCGATAAATCAATTCGATATATTTCAAATAATGAAATGTATATATACATATATATTTCTTAACATATAGAAAAATCAAATAAAAATAATTTTCACGTGGACACAATTTCAACAACTTGCATCTTATTTATTGCTAACAATGTTTATTTAATTGAAAAAAAATCTCGTGGTTCCCTCCCACGATTTTGGACAGCTCTGAGCTCAATTTTTTCTTTTGATTTTCCATTTCATTCCATTTTTTACTTCCTTCTTCGTGGGCTTTTCTCTCTCTCTCTCTCTCTCTCTCTCTCTCTCTCTCTCTCTCTCTCTCTCTCTCTCTCTGCTTCGGTGTCATTGGTTCGTTGTAAGCAAACGAAACCGGACAGCCGTGACACCTGACACCGTACACGCGCGAGCAATGAGTCGAGCTGAGCTCGACAAGCGGTGGGGAGAGAGAGAGAGAGAGAGCTTCGTTTGTACATACATATAAGATACTACAATGATGATGATGATGATGATGATGATGATGATGGTGATGATGCGATGGCATCGTAAAAGCGAACAATTTAGCGCCGCATAACGAACACGATTGAAAGACAATGGAGTTTCGTTCGCACGCTTATATATAGTCCACCCTCACCACTATATACATATATATATATACATATATATATATGTATAATGTATATAATATATATATATAATCAGTTTGTATTATGCATGTGTATTTGTGTAAATGCATCCGTCGAGGTTCTCCTGCTTGTATTACGACAATATAGCGGTGTTAACGTTAATAAACCCGACTCCAACACACTAACAGTCTAAACGCGGCACGCGCGAGAGCTTAAATGCCTGTGACTAAATGCACATATATACACTTGATCCTCTGTATAACCATAAGCGCGGCAATAAATACTTAACGGCAATCACAGCCGAGCCAGATTATAACGTTTCAAAATGTAATTAAAATTTCCTCAGCTATCCCAAATTCTTCAAACCCGATAAATATGATTTTCTGTATGGAAAATTAATTCATAATAATCTCATGGAAGTTTCTATATGATTCTTGATGATCAGTTTTATAAATTAATATAATAAAATTTAAATTTACAATTTTCAATTTTAGAAGAATTATAAAGCATCTGAGGAGAATGACAAGTGGGTGGAAAAAATTTGAAAGTGGCTTGAAAATGTATCCATTTTTTTTTTCCCACGAACTATTTAATTTGATAACGGAACCACAATATTTATGATTTATAGAAATTTATAACCATATTTTCTATTTTTCTAATGATATTGGAAAATAAATATAATTTTAATACGAAAAAGTAAGAATTTTATTACCCGTTATGATCGTTTAATCCCCTTTTTATGATTCCTTCAGTTACAAATTTTACGATCTGTTATAATTCGGTGAAAAAAAAAATGGGGAAAAAAAAATAAATTAACCGTTCGAAAACCTGTCTGAGTTTTATTCCATCTTTCTATTTTGTAGAAAAATAATAAAACAATTCGACGAACGGCTATGAAAAGTAACAAATTATTCTAGCATGTGATAAAAATGGTAAAAAAAAAACTCTCACGCAAAAAAACAGACGAACTTCAATATATCCCGATTGTGAAAATTCTCAGAAAGAGTTGAATAAAGTGTACATCATTTTTTTTTTTTTTTGTATTATTTATGATCGGGATGCTGCAGCATTTCTTGATAAAAATTCTTGCATTTCGGTTTCTCGTGATAAACGAGCGGCTTGATATGGTCTAACACGAGAGCCTGGCTTGCAGTATAAGAATCACATCGTTCGTATCAAAGGGTTAAAAGGCGAACTTGCGAGACGCCAGGGAATGAGAGTAAATGAGGATCGAGAGAGAGAAAGAGAGAGAGAGAGAGAGCTGACGAAGAGCCACCGTCACGCTCGGCACGCGTCGTGGAGTCCGCGAAGCGTGAAGGTACATGGGCATATACTTATAACAGTATATATATGTATATATATATACATATAAGTAAACATATAGAGCCATATATGTAACAAAGCGGTGCTATACTTGCTGCTAACACTTAAAAGTTAATTAAGCAGCACATGTATAAATCTATAGTACATACATATGAGTATCTACATAATAATAAGTACACTCACTTACAGCCACTCCGCTTGATCTACGCGAGGGCGCAAAGCCACTATCAAATAATTCGCAAGTACAGTTAATATATGGGGCATTTTTGCCGGGGCAAAAAAAGCAGAAATTGAGCAGAATCTATATAGCATTTAGTTTATACAGGTGGTAAAAATAAGAGTTTAAATACTGTGGGCACCATCTTGGGATTTTTACAGCTCATATGTAAAGCCAAATATTTATAGATATATAAAGTTCCTGCACTTATTCTGTACTTGTGCGTTGGGGGCGCTTTAATAGCATTTCTTACAAGAGCAAAAAAGCATCGGGGTAAAAGCAGCAGAAATTGAGCAGAATCTAAATAGAATTTAGTCTATCTATACAGGTGGTAAAAATAAGAGTTTAAATGCTGTGGGCACCATCTTGGGATTTTTTACAGCTCATATGTAAAGCCAAATATTTATAAATATATAAAGTTCCTGCACTTGTTCTGTACTTGTGCGTTGGGGACGCTTTAATCGGGTTTCTTAAAGCAGCAAAAAAGCATCGGGGTAAAAGCAGCAGGAATTGAGCAGAATCTAAATAGAATTTAGTCTATCTATACAGGTGGTAAAAATAAGAGTTTAAATACTGTGGGGACCATCTTGGGATTTTTTGCAGAGCATATTTAAAGCCAAATATTTATAGATATATAAAGTTCCTGCACTTGTTCAGTACTTGTGCGTTGGGGACGCTTTAATCGGGTTTTTTAAAGCAGCAAAAAAGGATCGGTGCAAAAAAACAGAAATTGAAGCAGAGTCTATACAGGTGGTAAAAATAAGAGTTTAAATGCTGTGGGCACCATCTTGGGATTTTTTACAGCTCATATGTAAAGCCAAATATTTATAAATATATAAAGTTCCTGCACTTGTTCTGTACTTGTGCGTTGGGGGCGCTTTAATAGCATTTCTTACAAGAGCAAAAAAGCATCGGGGTAAAAGCAGCAGAAATTGAGCAGAATCTAAATAGAATTTAGTCTATCTATACAGGTGGTAAAAATAAGAGTTTAAATACTGTGGGCACCATCTTGGGATTTTTTGCAGAGCATATTTAAAGCCAAATATTTATAGATATATAAAGTTCCTGCACTTGTTCAGTACTTGTGTGTTGGGGACGCTTTAATCGGGTTTCTTACAGCAGGAAAAAAGGGTCGGTGCAAAAAAACAGAAATTGAAGCAGAGTATACAGGTGGTAGAAATAAGAGTTTAAATACTGTGGGCACCATCTTGGAATTTTTTGCAGCGCATATGTAAAGCCAAATATTTATAGATATATAAAGTTCCTGCACTTGTTCTATACTCATGTGCGTCGGGGGTGCTTTAATCGGTTTTTTTACAGCAGCAAAAAAGCGTCGAGGTAGCAGGGGCGCGAGTTGAAGCAGAGCTTATTTCCACACAAGGGTATAGTAAAAAAAATGTCAGTTTATATACCGAAGAGCTCGTGTTGGAATTTTTTGCAGTTTCATGTGTGATAAAGCTATGATATGCGAAACAACTTGCTGCACTTGCTTCGATACTTGCAAGCCGCTTCTAAAGTCATGTATAAACATAAAGAGGGCGCTTGAATCGCGCCTCTTCAGTAACAAAAAGCATCGGGGCAACAGAAGCACGAGTTAAGGCAGAGCTTACTTTTATACTGGTAGTAAAAAAATGTAAGTTTATATATTACAGAGCTCGAGATGCTGATGCGATGTTAGCGCGCGCGCATACCGAGCGAAAATCTCGTCCGCTCCACTTCCGTCGCTTAACGCCGCGACGCTTCGCTGACTGTACCGACGCCTCCACTACAAACACATCTATACTCTCCCTCACTCTTTAACCACCCCTTGGGGGATTTCGCGACGCTTTTTGCCACCCTCGCATGTGACAACAGCGAACGTTTTCGCTCGAATGATCAACCCCACTGACCCAACTACTGACTCAACGATCCAGAGGCGAAGGGTTCAGTATTGTGTCGTTACAGAGGATCGACCAGAGTATATCGACTTTGAGACACTAGAGCACGGTTTAAGGGTGCAAAAAGGGATGATGAATTCATCCGAGGGTTGTCGAGCATTTTTTTTTTCCTTTTTTTTTTAAATTCTCAGCTGTGTGCGAAGATCGTTTTTTTTTTAAGAAAGATTGTAGGCAGAATATTGCCAAAATAGTGACTAAAAAAAATTTAGAACTTCTGTTAGAGAATTCACTTACTCAAATTCATTTTATGAGGCCCAAATTTATTTGCTAAAAATATAATAAATGCCGTTCAAACAAATTTTAGTCTTATATCAATGTCATAATAGACTTGATTCCAAAGAAATTTATCACCGAGTGCACAGGCTCATTTTTATTGGAGCTGAATTTCAGATAAAGGCCAAAAATTGAAGATTTGTTTAAATTTAGAATGAGAAGAATTAAAATTTGGTTACAATTTGACGCGAGAAGAATTCATGAACGTTTGTATATAAAATTAGATTATTATTAAGAGTAAATTGAGACTACAATTCGATTGAATTTTTCACTGCTAATATGAAATTTAAACGATAATATTATTTATTCGTGACTTGAAAGTCTACTTATGTTATTTTTGTAGTTACGATAATTTCAGCATCAATAATTAATTATCGATCGTAATAATGAAATTTAATAATTATTATAAACGAAATTTCTCTCACTGTCTCGTATTTGTGTAAATTTTTCATAAACCCTTGTCAGTAATTCAAATTTCTACCGCAAATCGCGACACCGTCGCGCAGTATTCATGCACTCCTGACCCAATTAAATTTCGGCGGTGAAAAGTCAGCAACGTTTGACCTTTTTAGGTTTTATTCACGAAATCGAATCGTAAACTGACGAAAATCAATTTTATCCCAACAGCAGAAATAATTATCGAATTTCCAGACCTCTTCATATACCAATTATTAACTTGTGGATTCGTAATATCGATGTTGTGAAGAAAAAAAATTGTTTATTTTCGCTTACCCAGACAAAATCGTTATAAACGCTTCCTCCGAAACGCGAGTAGCATCCAACTTGCGTGATTAAACGAATCTCTGACAACCGCTCAGCGAGTGCTGAACGAATGTTTTCCACGTTTTTACAAACACTCTCGTATAGTCACAATTTTCTCTTCAACTATTATTATTATTATTATTATTATTATTATTTTACTATAGGACACAATATTCTGGCACAATCATTCGTTGACTATATTTAATATCCTCAACGGTTTTATCACAATTATTTAACACGAAAAATATTTAACGCGTTATTTTTGAATTTTTCTTTTTTTTTCCCCACTTTTAAAACGATAGAAAAATTTGTCCCAGCGTATATCGTTACGCTTCTGTTCTCGAAGACGCCGGCATCGTTCGAATTTTTTCACTATAATCACCAGGAAAAATGAATTACCAGGAAATATTTTTCTGATTTTTTTTTTAATCCCCTAAAATTTCATAGATTTTATTTTTGCGACTGTTTGTGATGCAATGAACTTGTGAAATTTTGTGTTGATTTTGTCGAAGAATTGTAAAATTTTGGCCATAAATTTTTGTTTTCGATGCTCTGAAATTTTTTTCTTTCTCGTTCTATCTGACTCCTCTTCTTATTTTGGCGTGTACAGCATGAAGATTATCAGGTTCGAGTGTTGAGCCACTGTCGCGATGAGATGAAGCGTGATAAACAGAGAGCAAGACAACGATCAAGCCCCGATGAGCTTTCGGGCTTGACGCGAGCACAAACGTTCGTTTAAACGAGGAGAAAAAAAATTTCACCAATTTCCGAAACATCGAAATTTCCCACACTGAATGTATACATGTATTTTTTTTACGTTTTTCATTTACTCCCGCATCAAGTAAGAAGTAGTCGGGGTCTGATGCTCGATAAATCAGCACCGCTCACATTTCGATCCCTCTCCGTAAAAATAGAGCACCGACAAAAAAAAATCAACAAAACGAATTAATAAAATAATAATATTAATGAATTAATAAAAAAAATATATATATATATATAACACTCCGATCTTCTCGTCCAAGTTGCACGAAACGACAATAGTCGTTTTAATAATCACTGGTGCACATTCGCCAATAAAAATATCGTCTCATCGGTTCTCGAGAGTCAACCGATAAACAATTGTTTGAAAAAAAAAAAAAAAAACGAAATGTCTGGTCGAAAAAAGCGAAAAAAAAACACAAATATCAATTATGAGGGTTGCATTTGTACAGTGTGCACAGACATCCGTAGATATGTACGTAATTTTGTTTCTCCCTCTCTATCTTTGATAATAGACCAACTCAATGAGAGAAACCGCGATAAGAGATCACGTATAACAGCTATGCGCACGCGCGTTAGATCGTACGCACCACAACCGATCCTTCCAGTAGCGCTGTCTCGCGCCGACTGCGAGATCTCACAAGTACGTCGGGTGTTCGGCGCGCGAGAGAGTTTCACCTTCGGCCGCCTCCATCCCTCTCCCGCCCCGCGCCCTCTGCCTCCCCTCCCCGCCCCCCTCTTTCACGATGAGGCAACCCCACCCCGTCGTACACAACAGTCGGACGTCCCGCGCGATATTTTCAACGTGTGGTAGAGTATCGACTCACTCCCACCCTGTCTCCATTTTTCCACGTGCGGCGTGGACCAACAGAGCATCAGAGAAGCAGCAAAGCACGAGATAATACAAAACCGGCTCTTTTCTCTCATTCTATCGCTATACTTCTCTCGCACTTTATCTCTCTATATCTCCCTCTCTCTCTCTCATCACCGCAAGATTTTTCTCGCACTGATTTTCCTCACACTTTTGACGAACCATACTCGAGATTTGTCCATAAGCCAAAATGAGGAGTCGCGGTACTTTGCTGCCGAAAGCAGCAAATATCTCTTGTTTTTATCGTTGTCGTTCTTCCCAGAGCACTATATATATATATATATATACGTATCTTGTTTTTATGTCCTTAACTTACAAGGGACGATGAGGGGTCACCACATTTCACCCTCTAGCATCCCCTGTTGCTTCTGGCTTACATATATAGCTGTATTGGTCATATATATATATAGGATATTGGGTAGGAAAAAATCGTGTAGGTGGTAATACGGGTCACCTAAGGCTAGAAACACATTATAGTGGCGTGTAGTGTGTCGTGGCGTGTTCTGGCGGTATCTGACGCATCACATCAATGTATGGCTAGAAACATATTACTGTGGTGTGTTGTGTCGACACGCTACGTCACATTAATATGTTTCCTGCCATATAATATACATTGGTGTGATATTGCGTAAAGTGTAAAGTGCCGTCAGTAGTGATGTGCATAGGCAAGAACAAGACCAAGACTCCACGACACGACACGCCACAATAATGATGTTTCCTGCTTAATGAAGATCTCGTGTACATTTTTGACAAAAATGAAGTTTCGTTCGTGAGACTTATCTCACTTCTATTCGCGTAAAGATTGTTACGTCCGGGATACACAATAGTCGGTGAAAATCTTAAAACGAGGAGTTCGATTTTTATTCTTTTTTTTTTGGAAGCAGAAAAATATTGCAATAACATTCGATACTGATTACCCAGTGGCGGGGGGGGGGGGGGGGGGGTGTTTCCTCGACACGCTACGTCACATTAATATGTTTCCTGCCATATAAAATACATTGGTGTGATATTTCGTAAACTACCGTCAGAACACTCCACGACACGACACGCCACAATCATGATGTTTATTGCTTAATAAAGATCTCGTGTACATTTTTGACAAAAATGAAGTTTCGTTCGTGAGATAAGACTTCTATTCGCGTAAAGATTGTTACGTCCGGGAAACACAATAATGGAAAGTTTTGAAGCGAGGAGATCGATTTTTATTTTTATTCTTCGTTTTTTTTTTTGTGGAAAATGAAAAATATTGCAATGATACCCTGATTTCTCGGTAATCAGGATATCATTGCAATATTTTTCACACAGGCTTATTCTCATGGCCTCTGGGTGGCCCTGAGAGTAAGCCTGTTTGAAGTAATTAGTACAACGATAAGCATAAGCCTGGAGACACATTATCGTGGAGTGGCGTGTCGTGGACCGCGCTGACGCATATCAAATCAATGTAGTTTATATTGCTAGAAAAACATTATCGTGGAGTGGCGTGTCGTGGACCGCGCTGACGCATATCACATCAATGTAGTTTACATTGCTAGAAAAACATTATCGTGGCGCGTCGTGTCGTGGACCGATACATTGATGTGACAGGCGTCAGTGCGGTCCACGACACGCCACTCCACGGTAATGTGTCCCTAGCTCAATGCGCAAGTTTCCAATTAGAATGATACGAGAATCCTTATCACGAGATCGCTTGCTAATTCTTCGGAAGGATAACTGTCATTACCCCTTGACCCCCATTGCCCCAGCTTGTCTCGTGTGTACGTTCGTCTTGTCGCGCGACTACCTCACACTGACGACATATATAGTAGATTCCCTCGTTTGCAAATGGGCAAATCGTCGGATATATCTCCCCCCCCTCCCATCCTCCATTCCCCCTCCCTCCTCCCCGACCCTTCGCGGCCGCGTATCTTATTTTATCTCGTTCTTTACCCATCGTGGCGAGGCGACTGGTTGACCGGTATAGATGCATGCTGGCTAGGTGCTTTGACACACACTCACACACAGATTGATACATAAACACACACACATTGACACAACACACACACATACTCACACTCACGCACAATACACACACACGAATCAGACGTAAGTATATAAAGAGAGGCAAACATTTATTATGAACGCGCCCAAGTGTGTGTAACACATACGCATACACAAATACACAGACACGAATACCCGCATAAGTATATAAAGAGAGGCAACATTTATTACGTTCGCGCGCGAGAGTTTCATCGACGGGGAAGAACGGGCCACGCCTTCGTTCCCTCTCTCCTCTATCATTCTCGCGATTCTCTAGCTCTCTTGGCTTGTGTTTCTGTATTCGTACTCGCCACTTTGGTTCGTAATCGCACACCGTAAAACTCTCGTGTGCTGTTTTTTTTTTTTTTTTTTTTTTCGTAGCGCCCCCGCGGACTTCCCACACCACACGGCGAATGCGTTACTGCCACTTCCACATCGATGCAATTATAACCCGTATATATATATATGGACGTCCTCCTTCTCTGCACGATTTGGAAGACTACTGTATCCCCGATCTGTACCCGATGATCGGTGGAAGGGAAATCTCGATAGGGGAACATTTTTGGCACCCGATTTGACAGAGTCTTTTCGGCCATCCAGTCGAGAGATATTACTTATAGTTAATTAATATCATGGTTTCTACGCCTCTAAATGTAAATGGTATTGACAGTTTTTTTTTTGTTTTTTTTTTAAATGGGATATGAATGTTTACAAGCCAACATAACTCTCCCCCATTTGGGGAAATCTTGTCAGGCCTTATTATTGAACAGTCGTGAGATTTGCCACATGAGGAATCCGATCTTAAAACAGAGAAATCTGGGAGTTAACTTATAAGGATTTGGCCCTTTTATTAGGCCTTTTATTAGACAGTCCTAAAAGACCTCTGGCGTATGATGTGCGAGGCTTCGGAATTGGTTTTATTGCGAATTGGGCCTTGTATTCAAACTTCAAACTTTCCAAATCCATACAATGATTCGTCAATTCAGAAGTATCAACAGCGCGCAAGCCATGCACAATTCCCTCGTGATCAATTATTATATAGCTCTCATGATTCAAATATATTTTTACAAAAATTTTGAGTGAAATCTTCACTTTGATATACGCTGTAATTTGTTTGTGCAGACACGTTTTTTGTTTAGTGCTAAAAATAGGCTTGAATGAAAAGAGGATTTGACTCAAAGATTGTGCTGAATGAGAAAAAAAAGAAAAAAAAAATGGCAAATAAGTGACAGTTTATGAATTAATATCGACTCACCTGCACGAGAATATTTTTTCATGCATCGCAGTCGTCGCATTCTCGTTACAAAATGGGGTTTGACGTGGAATAGAGTAAAGTAAAGCGAGAAAAAAGCGAGTATGGAAGATGAATATATATATATAATAGATATAGACAATTCTGGGAAACTCTTAGCGTTCATAGGTTCATTTGCATCTCAAGTGTACGTGGTATATTTTCTTTACGTAGGAGTCGCGGGTGTACACGTTATTACTTATTCTTCCATATATATGTATATCTATATATATATATATATACGAGAGTCTGCGAGCACGTGAGTGACCAGCATCATCTTTCTGCTCTCTCCATTTTTTTTCTCTCATCTTTGGCGCACGCGCGAGTTTCAGTCACTCATTCGACTGATCAAACAATCATAGGACTCGAGTTATATTGACACTTGCGGGGTTATATATATATATATATATATATCTGTGATGCATGTTATATATAGTACTTTGTTGAGTGAACCGCTCAACACGCCGCAGCAATAGGCTGCGTCTCCGAGACACTTTGAAGACACGTGTCACGTGCGGTACACACACTCGCGGGTTCCAACATCATTTAGAAGAAAGCACAAACTTGGCCGCTAAGTGGACATTGAACAGCAGGTCGGTCCATTTGAATATATTTTTTTTAAGACTCACATAATATTTGTCTTTTTTTTCAGGTGAAAGAGAAATAAACAGGAAAACCCATCTGCAAGAGTTTTGTACGGAAAACAAATAAAGAAGAATTTATAATATTGAATAATAAAAAAAAAATATATAGCCGACAATTTTATTATTAAAAAAAGATAAACGACGAAAATGCCGAATACCGTTCAAAATATAAAAAAACATTTAGCTGCTGGACCACTTCATTAGCTCTTGATAAATTGTACGGTCAGAAGCTGCGTCCCTCTGTCTCATTTCTTTTATTTTTTCTTACTTCATTTGTTTCTCTCGCCATATCCTTCCTCAGTCGAACGATCTTTTCTACGCGTTGCTGCAAATCGTCATGATTTATATATCGTCTGTAAATCTACACTCGTTTTGTCTGTCGACGAATACGTTTCATCTCTTCTCTCGCGTTGATCCCACGGGTGCCTCTCTGTACCCGAAACAAAATGTCTGAGAAACGCTCCGTCAGACGAACTCGATGTAGTCAGTGAGCACACACACATCATATCTCTTCTTGTGGCTATTTATTTTTTCGTCCTCTCACAAACTGACCGGTACGCAGCACATAGAGCATCAATGGTGCACGATACGAAACGTATAATTTGGTCAGCCTCGTACAATGGTACGAACACTGTATAATTATAACAAATTGATGCGTTCGAGATAGTCCTGTGATTTGTGCATGTGTGTGTGTGTGTGTGCGCGCGCGCTCATATTAGTTTGCGGCGACTTCTAGGCCTATCTTGACGCAGCCCAAGCACTTATTGGAATAATTGCGCGATCTGCGTCATTAGCCTTAATGAGCCAAGTATATTGGTCGTATATATGTATATAAATATATATATGTATGTATGTATGTATATATATACATGTAGTAGGGTGAAGGAAATAAGGCTCATAACACACCTCTTAAGAGTCACCGTTGCACTTTCGAAACTATCGGGTTCCTCCCACCCTGGTGCCCCCTTTCATTATTTTAGTATCACGCTTTTCCTTCATCTCATGCAAACTCGGTATATTGAGTTGCTCACGCCTTGATGAACGGGCTGCTGTGGGTTCACGTAAAATCCAATATAATTACAGGCTCATTCATCAGCTATATGTGCATGCATATAGGACCGTATCGATCATCAGATTAGGGTGCTTATATATAGTACGTCTAATATCCTCGAGTACTGCTCGAAATACTGAAGGTTTTTTTCACTGACTGGGAATGTAAACTTTTGTCTAATGGTCAAGCTAGTCATAAAATCGAAAACAATGTTTAAAATTCATAGATAAAGAATTTATACATAAGTGTATGTACGATCTGAAAAAAAGAAACCCCCAATGTTTAATAGCTGAGTTCAATGACCTGGTGCATTATGAATTGTTCCCTGAATAGGTAATATTTAAATTTAATAGTAACTTTTAATTCTCCAGTTCCCTTTGCCCGATTCATTTATATAGAAACGAATCAGACATAAAGGAATCAAATCGATATAATCAGAAGGATAGTTGTAAAAAAAGCTCAAGTAAATGATGAACATCTTGACATGCAAGTCAATAAAATACTCGATGGCTTACTTTGACTCTCAAAATATTTGAATCAACCTAAAAAGCGTTTGTGCCGAAAATGAACGACCAAATGTTTGTTGGCTGAGTTCAATGACCTCGTACGTTATGAATTGTTCCCTGGAATAAGTTATATTTAAATCTAATAGTAACTTTTAATTGTCCAGTTCCCTTTGCCCGATTCATTTATATAGAAACGAATCAGACATAAAGGAATCAAATCGATATAATCAGAAGGATAGTTGTAAAAAAAGCTCAAGTAAATGATGAACATCTTGACATGCAAGTCAATAAAATACTCGATGGCTTACTTTGACTCTCAAAATATTTGAATCAACCTAAAAAGCGTTTGTGCCGAAAATGAACGACCAAATGTTTGTTGTCTGAGTTCAATGACCTCGTACGTTATGAATTGTTCCCTGGAATAAGTTATATTTAAATTTAATAGTAACATTTAATTCTCCAGTTCCCTCTGCCCAATTCATTTATATAGAAACGAATCAGACATAAAGGAATCAAATCGATATAATCAGAAGGATAGTTGTAAAAAAAGCTCAAGTAAATGATGGACATCTTGACATGCAAGTCAATAAAATACTCGATGGCTAACTTTGACTCTCAAAATATTTGAATCAACCTAAAAAGCGTTTGTGCCGAAAATGAACGACCAAATGTTTGTTGGCTGAGTTCAATGACCTCGTACGTTATGAATTGTTCCCTGGAATAAGTTATATTTAAATTTAATAGTAACATTTAATTCTCTAGTTCCCTCTGCCCAATTCATTTATATAGAAACGAATCAGACATAAAGGAATCAAATCGATATAATCAGAAGGATAGTTGTAAAAAAAGCTCAAGTAAATGATGGACATCTTGACATGCAAGTCAATAAAATACTCGATGGCTAACTTTGACTCTCAAAATATTTGAATCAACCTAAAAAGCGTTTGTGCCGAAAATGAACGACCAAATGTTTGTTGGCTGAGTTCAATGACCTCGTACGTTATGAATTGTTCCCTGGAATAAGTTATATTTAAATTTAATAGTAACATTTAATTCTCCAGTTCCCTCTGCCCAATTCATTTATATAGAAACGAATCAGACATAAAGGAATCAAATCGATATAATCAGAAGGATAGTTGTAAAAAAAGCTCAAGTAAATGATGGACATCTTGACATGCAAGTCAATAAAATACTCGATGGCTAACTTTGACTCTCAAAATATTTGAATCAACCTAAAAAGCCTTTGTGCCATTCTACTAATCGTTCCTCGAATAAGATGAACTTTGACTCAAACATTAGACTCGATCTAAAGCTCTTCAAAGCATATTTATCTTCAGTAGCCAAGAAATTAGTGAAAAATGCAAAGGCAGCAGAGTCGATAAAGGAACAGCTGGAGAAAAGGTCAGGCAAACGATATATAGCATATCTCGCACGCGTCTTACATACCATATGTGAATATATATATATATATATATATAAGTGATCCTATGAATGATTCCTTTCGCATATCGTCACAGGCACACGCCCTCAACGACGGCCTTGAGACTAAATCTATCTGACGAGACTCTTTTTGACTCTATCCTCGTCCATGTGTCTGTTGATTCTCTGCCCTCGTAGAAGAGAACATCACAGAGGTGAGCAGAGAGCACCTGGGATCCTCATACAGCAAATTTTTCCCGCGCTCCGTCAAGAAAGAGATCCTTATACCATAAGGAGAGTTGGTGGAAGGCCGAGGGCGACCCCACGAGACGCACGCACGAGATGATCCAGCTGTTTGATGTTACCCACGTGCTTATACTTGCGCCCTTTTCACCCATACTAACCTTTACACATGTACGTGGGTATAAAACGTACTCGCTCGTCTTTTCTACGGGGGAATTTAACGGCATCTGCCGCACTATTTGCCGCGAGAATGCTCTCGCGAAACTCACCGAATATACATCAAGAATAGAGAGAGAGAGAGAGAGAGAAAACGATGATCGATATGGTAAATGTCATCTGGGATATTTGGGTCGCGTTCCTCCGACATTTTCCGATGAAATTTTCAGTTGGTTATAACACGATTGTACTGAACGCCGTTCGTTCGTTGACCCAATTTTGTCCTATGATAATCATTTACGGGGACATGAGAAATTTTTATCTGTAATTTTGAAATATCATTGACAGTAAGAATTTTTTTTTTTTTTAATTATCCTTATTGTTAGCTAATTATGCCGACACTTTTATGCTTTTCTTGACATTAAACCTTACGTGCAATTGTTTCGATCAATTAAACTGGTTATATTTAAGAAATTATATATAATTTAAGGTGTCTCTAAAAAATCAGTGTGTTTAGTTATTCCTTGTAAAAAATTATTCAGAATCCTCAAAGCATTCAAAGTCCTTTAGCATCCACTTCGCCTTTACACGCATATATAATATATATGGGCGATCTATTAATCCTACATTCGACATTAATTAACGAAAAAAGGATCGTAAATTTTAATAAAAGACTGTTGGGTCCTAGTGGGCCTCTCGTTGAGGAGTCATTGAGGCCTTCAGTTAACTTTAAGAGGGAACGGAAAGAGAGAAAGAGAGAGAGAGAGAGAGAGAGAGAGGTTGGCAAACGACCTAGCGAGGTCGGGACCTTCTCAAGGCAATCCTCGAGTGGAAGGCCGCGACACGATACTCGCTGCACCACCACTTGTATTAAACAACACACACACACACACACACATATATATATATATATATATATATATATATATATATTTAAACACACATATAACTATCCGTCCATATATCCGTTGCATAGCTGCAGCATCCTCGCTGCACTCAAGCCGGCACATTTCTCGACAGACATAAGAGAGTACTATAGAGTAGTAGTATTTGTAGTAGTAATCGCAGTACAAGTAACGTGCGTGCGTCGTGAGTGCAGCAGCAGGTCTTCTGTTTCTTCTCCTTCTTCTTCTTCTTCTCCTTCTTCTTCTTCTTCTTCTTATTCTTATTCTTATTCTTATTCTGTTGTTCATATATCGAAACAGCGAGCAAGGCAAAACCCCCTTTTGCTCAAGTAAATGCACACGCAAGCTTTTCAATTAACGACCCGTCCTAGGGACTCTCTCGTGTCTACACATATGCCTATATATATATATATATATATATATATGTACGTACACATGTACCTAGATTATGAGCAAGAGATGCAAGACCTCGTCAGAAGTCTGCAGTTTTGTTTGCTCAAAATCTCAACTGAGGGAGACAGAGCGAGAGAGAGAGAGCATTCACGACATAGGCTATTTCAAGCCTTTTTTTTGCTAATTTTATCGCATTGTATGCTTATGAGACTTCTCGCCGTGCGTGGCTTGAACGGCCGCGAGAAGTCATCGGCCGTCCTTTGGTACTTTTGCGTCCTCTGATGATGGTTACGAAGCTACGGCAGAGCCTTTTATTTAAACGGTGAGTCCGACGTCCCTTCGACATTTATCGTGTATCACTCAATTGAGAGGCTAATTACGAATAAATGCTTTTAGTGATATTTCAAGTTTGTTTTCTCATTGATAAAAAGTATTTTTTTTTTACATGTCGATTACATTTTACATTTTTGTAATCGTATGTTTTTTTTTACGTGAATGAAACTGGAAAATAAAAGTAATTCATTAGCGTGTATGGTATTTAAAGGAATTTGTAAAATTTATCGTCATTTAAAGCCTGATAAATCAGTCTGTCAGTATTATTTGTATGTTTCCAATGAAAGTGGAACGAATGAGCGAGAGGAAGGAGAGTCAGAGAATTAAAGAAATAAATCGAAAATGTGCTGCCGGCCAGAGAGAATACACGAGGAGAGTAGATATAGCAGAGATGAGACACGAGGTCCCTTTGAGATTCTTCTCGCACTCTTTTCTCTCGGTCGGGCTATGTAAATACGAGATGAGGACGAAATACTGGCCGCATGTCCTTCTCGTATCCTCCTCTTCTTCATCATCCTTGTCGCCCATGTCTGAGTTTATAGTGTGTATAAATAATACACGCACGCACGCACGCGCACACGTACGCGCATACACACACACGCGCGCGCGCACGCACGCTCGCACGCACGCACGCACGCGCGCAAGCACGCACGCGCGCAAGCACGCACGCACGCCCGCAAGCACGAACGCACGCACGCACACACGCGCACACATATATATATATATATATAGCGATGAAGAGGGCAACGACGACTCTTTTCTCAGACCACTGCCATGGATATCGTTGGAAACCGAGAGGGTATCGTATTCTGCCGCCGTTCGTCTTCAAGATCCACCGGGATTACGTTACATGCTATCAGGCCTGGTACATACTGCGACAAGAGGTGACATTTATTTCGAGATTTTGTCGCTTCATCTGACTCTTTTTATCCTCAAAATAATTTCCATGTAACGATGCATGTCATTTTGAAAATGATCATAAAATATTAAACAAACTGGAGATCGATGGTTGGCTCACAAATTTGACGCAGAAACGTAACTTTATAAAAATCGTAGCCTGTCAAGTGGATTTTTTTTTTTGTAAATATAAATTTCTTGGCAGAATTCAACTATAGCAATATGAAGAAAGAAACAACGAAAAAAATCTCATTTAAGACACTGAGAACATGTATTTTTGTTCATGGGTTTTTCGGTGTCGTTACAGATGATGACGAAACGACGATGGGTAAGATGGGGAAGAAAAGGGAGAAATGTATATTGGCCATGAAATAATCCGGCGATATAAAGCGTAGGTGGAGGAACGCGCATACCAGAGGCACCTGCTCGATTACTTGTCCGTATGAGATCGTTACAGAACGAGTAACACGACGACGAAGACGACGGTGATGACGATGACGAAGACGACGAGGACGACGACGACGACGACGAAAACGACGACGACGACCACGATGACGACGACGACGACGAAAACGACGACGATGACCACGATGACGAGGACGACGACGATGAGAACAGCGGCGCTTAGCTTTATAGCAACGAATCAAGGAGTTTATGCGCCATCGTGTTCGCTTTACACGAGAAGGGGGAGCTCATTAGGTTTTTCTCCCTTTCTACAAACGATCTCGTGTGTCCGTGTGTTTGTGTGCACCACCTCCGCCACATGAAGATGAGATCGAGCTCTGTTGACTGCAACGAAATGCCGCAAAGAGGCTGCTCGACTTGAGGCTCAGTCGGGTTGAATATAATATACAAAAAAAAGTGCATCACTGGCGATGATGAGATCGAGCTATGAAGACGATCCAACGGTTAACTCAGTTTAATATCAAAACTCGAATTCAAGCGCATATTCTCCGCGCGTTTCTTGTAATCACATTGAGAGTATCTATATAGCGTGTATCGTGTAATGAACGCGATGTGATGGAGAAAACAGGATGACGGTACTTGATGAGATGTACTCCCTTGAAAGTGGTGTAGATCCTTGGAATTACGAGGTAACATTAACTCACGATTTCTAGAGTTGGTGTAATTATATATAGCTTCAAGTGTAGTGACGTATTTAAACCCTTTAAGAAGTGACTTTAATTTCAAGACTTTATCGTCCCAAATATAGGAAAAATTATATGCAATAAATTTTCTGCGTATTTGGGGTTTCATTTGATCATGAATTTGTTTATATTCTAAAGCCTCACGTTATTGGTAATTTTCAGAGATACTTAGCGAGAAAGGAGACAATTCCCAAAAACTCACGCCAATCCAATCAATTATAAATTACGGTTGTAAAATTGTGTCTAAGATAAAATCTGTTATAATCTTTCGTCAATTGATTTATGCCAAATTATTCCTCAAACATGACAAAATATGTTCATTCTGATTGTATATTCGATTCTTTTTATCGTCAGAATATCCTCTGGTTATCTTATTGGTTCAAAATTTGTGGTGTTAAGTACTTAATGTCCATTTTCAATTTCACTAAAAATAAATTTCTTCATGATGCCTTTTACTCTGTTCCCTGCAGCATAGACTTGATTTTCGCTTCATGTTTCGCCTATAATTCCTTCTCGATTCTACGTTCCTGCAGTTTAATGGTGGAATGACACATGTCACGTCTCGAGAGTCTCGAGCACTGACTGAGAGAGAGAGAGAGAGAATGAAAAGGCGACATCGGAATCGTGCCGATTGGTTCGCCATTTCCGCGAGTTCTCTGCGGGGACCACCCCGCGCCACATTCTCATCCGTTTTCTACGCTCTGGTCGCGTGTCTCATGGAGAAGTGTGGCTATATGTGCGACTCTATCGATATATATATATACAGCAAAATGCCATATAGACGTGTATAAACGTATATATAGACACGAGACTGAGTCGAGGAAGAAGGGACGCGTGCTCTCGTGTCAGCCATTAACTCTCTGTCTCCTGGCAAATCATGTGAGAGTCTTAAAGCCATGAACAAGGCACCGAGAACACTTTGCCAATGTGGCTTTTGCTATGTTGCGTATATGCATTGCTGAAACTCGAATAGCGCGTCTATACGACGAAAGCGACGACGCACTTACGTACGTTCTCTAGGATTTCAAATGTATATATATACGTAAGCACACATGTGGGAGAAACCGGGGTCAATTGCAGCAGCGGGCAATTGGAAAACGATCCTGACTGTCGCGAAAAAGCGGTTATGTACGAATAGAATGTGGGCTAAAGAGATAAACCAGCGCCATTTTCAAGATAATCAATCACAGTTGATGGAACAATCATTTTCCAATGGCTAACCAACTGCTTTTATATCGAAAATTGGTGAATAATAAAAAGTGTTGGGATTAACCTCAGTCTTAACTATTCATTGCTGGGTTATAACGCGAAGATACGACGAAAATGTATAGGGACTCACGTGTCTACCTTCAGGTCTACGTATATATGTCAATATGCAAATGAGAAGGACCGGGGTCGATTGCAACAGTTAGCAATTTGCAAAATTATCATGACTGTCGTAAAAGAACTATTGCGACCAAGTGACTTGGGCGACTTGGTCTCAACTTGGTTGGTTGGTTAGGTCACTTGGTTGGGAATATATGAACCATTTTTAAAAGAAAGGGTCACAATTAATTCATCAATCATTTTTTTTATGGCCAGTTGGGCGCGTTGGTACAAAAAATTGGCAAATTACAAAAAGTGTTGCAATTTACCCCAATCTCTCCAACACGAGATGAGCCTTTCTCAAATTCTTTTCTCCCTCTCATCTCTCGCACTTCTCACTCAACTCTGTCCTTATTGGTTTTATGTGGTACCATCCTCATGTATTGCGCCGCGTACTATTCACCGTTATACCACGAATGTGGTGAGAGACATTTGCGTGAAAATATTTTGTGAAAAAAGTTACGAGATAGGAGAGTCATAAAAATAGGCAATGTCGAGAGATTAAAAGATTCCGTAGCTCATCGGTGCGCGTGTGCCTTTGGTGTGAGATATAAAACTGTGAGTTTGATTAATACGATAAAAATTATTGCGTATTAAAATTAATAACTTTTGGTCATTACTTCCTATATTTAGGTTAATTGTAGATAATATCGTGCTATCCAATAAAATCGAGCATATAAAACAAAAAAAAATTATTTGATTCGAAACCAGACCGAATGTATTTAACTACCAATTTCCTAATGTGGCAT
The DNA here is from genome assembly GCA_963669185.1 of Dyspetes luteomarginatus. Lineage (NCBI taxonomy): Eukaryota > Metazoa > Arthropoda > Insecta > Hymenoptera > Ichneumonidae > Dyspetes > Dyspetes luteomarginatus. The sequence goes on along the minus strand of OY769910.1, from coordinate 16,436,559 downwards.
ACTTGTCATTCATCATTTCTATTCAATAAAATTTAATTTAGATCAAATAAATCATTTTTTCACGACGCAGCATCGTTCTCTGATTTCCTCCCAGGATCAATAAAATAGTCACATCGATTCATGCGATAATTTATCGCCTCTTGAGCCACCATCACTTTCCCTTTTTCTCTTCGCCTCGCAACAATAGAGTCTCTCCCTTCGATTGGGCTCTTCAACACCTAAGGAGATTTACGAGTCGTTTTTTCTCTCTATGGGCAAGCTGACTCTAAGCTTCCTTCTTTCCATCGGAAGGAAAAAAAAACGAACGGCAGTAAGAGCAAAGTATAAAAGAGTAAGAGAGAGAGAGAGAGAGAGAGAAGAAAAAAATAAAAATACATTAAACCACAGCAGCCACCCTCAGTGTGGCATGGGCGTGCGCCACGGGGCACATACATATACATATATATATGTATACATATGTATATATATATATATATATATATATATATATATATACCTGAGGAGCTACCCCAGGTATAGATCTTACATAAAGATGGTCGTACGAGAAGCGTCAGTACAATAACGGTCGGTTGTACGTTTCTCCATCTCTCTTTTCATTGGCCCTCCTCGTGTAAACGTGACACGAGAACGAGCCCAAGAGAGAGCAAGAGAAATAGTCACTAGAGATCAAAAAAGAAACGTGAGAGAGCAAATGAGACCCACACAACAGACTTACAATAATATATATATATATATATATATATATACAAATATAAGACCGTTATGGCGCTGCTGGTTTTGCATCGATCGCAGCCTCCCTTGTACTCCCCTTGCGAGGCACAAACGAATTTATTTAACGCACCGATATGAAGCTCGAAAGTTCCCCAGTAGCATTTTTTTCTTAGGCACTTGTAATATAGCGAGGTGGATGAAAAAAATGCACGTGTACAAGATTGTAGAGAAGCTGGGAACAGAGTTGAGAGTTGTAACGGAGAGTCGGGGTGTGCACGAGTTAATGTCCTAAAGGGCTATGGAAATTATTCCCGAATGCATTTATAAGATTTCCGCTGCCCCACCCCCACCTTAACAAGGGTTCTATTACATCGAGATTAATTAAGGGATGATTGTGAGGCTTTTAATACTGTGAGTATACATAAAGGGCGGCATTTTTTATTGCGATTGTATTTTTTTATATGTTTCAATGAACTCTCCATTCAAACAAATCTTTTAGCCATTAGTTAAAAGTTCTTTGAATCAAGACGGGAGTTCCTGGTTTAGTTAGGCACGCAGCAGAGATGTGCGTTGTATGGTACGTGCAATAGCTATATATATATATATATATATATATATATATATATATATATATGTACATAGTCAAGAGTACGGAGGTTGCGACGCGAGAATCAGGACGCAACGCGTAATTATACGTGCTTGGAATTGTGCGCGCTTTACAGACGTGTGTGAGGGGCGGTAAAGATGGCGAGAGGGGGGGGGGGGAGGGATGGAGACTTAGAGGAACGAGAGAGAAAGATGGAGAATCGTCTTTGCCGCATGGTGACCCCGACGATTAACCAACGATGGCCTCCGGCTACATCGTCCGTTTCTTCTTCATTTCCAGCTCGCGTCACGTCTTTGCTCTTCGTGAGAGGAGGAGAGAGAAAGAGAGAGAGAGAGAGCAATCGGGTTTTATACTCTCTTCTGCCGCTCATGTGCCCCGGGTCATATTTCGTTTATATTTTGTTCATTGTATCCTTTTTATTACAGATCAGAGGCAGATTTTTGCGCCAGCTCAGCATGAGGCTGATAAATTTAGTCATAAATATCCGTAACTATTTATTGCAAATAATAAACATTGGAATAATAAACAGAGTCATTAAATATATTTGCGACATATAATATTTTTTGTACGAAATCCGAATTCATTTGCATTTTTTTTTTCCATATAGATTTGCATAGGATTTAAAAATTAAAGAGAAACAAGTTTAAAAGATTCGATTCCGAGACACCAGCTGACCAGTGTTGATCGTCCGTGACATCACGCCTGTACCAATGACCGATCTTTTGCTTTGAAGGATCCCTTTAGGGTGAGAATGAACAAGACTCTGGGCCATTGAGGAGGCTCGACTTTCTTTCGAGGAGGAAAAAACGAGAGATTTTCAAGCTTGACCAACGTCTTCGGACAATAGTGACCGGTGGCCAACGTGCCTCTCTTGGCACGAGCCAATGCAGCATAGACCGTATTTTATACTCCCCCGTTAAACGGTGCAAAACAGAGCAAACAAGAGCAGCGGGTGGTCATTTACTGTTACACGAGAAGAAGCGTGTAACGAGCCGGGATCCTTTCTTCAAGAAAGACCCATCGTTGCAATCGGCATTGAGGAAAAGCAAAGAAAAATGGGATCAAGGCGACACCCCCGCTCTACAAATGGTACAAGCTCTTGTAACAGCCCTTTTCACGTATATATTTGAGCTTGACCAGAACATGCGTTCCTTTTCAGGATCGCCTACTTTATGATATTCTATTATGGTCACCGTCTTTAGCGAACGTTTGCGAAGGCGTGTCGGTCTCACTGACTCCGAAAACCCTGATTTATGTCCCATTTTCGAAAGACCCCCGTCCTCTTACTTTGTACTTTGTGGTTTTTCAACAGAAAACTGACAAATTACTCGTTATTGGCCGGATGTTCTTCGAACCTTGTAAGGAAAACCGCGGTACATGCGTATTTACGTATTTTTCAATTTCTTTCTATGGATTTTAAGGGAACGCTATGGTTAAAATTTTAACCCTTTGAACCCGTTGCGATATTTTTCATGAAAATTTTTAATTTTTATCAACTTGTAAACGATTTTTTGATAACAATATTTCGAATAAATCAGACCTGTGATATTTAATCGAAACATCGATTTTTTACAAAATTACAGTAACGAGAGAATTGGCAGAATTTATAGCCGTAAAAGTTTGATATTAAATTCAATTTTACATTCAGGCCTCATCTTAATACGTGTGAACTTGACTTCGAACCTAAATTACGATTTAAGTTGAAACTTAAGACAAAGGTTGAGGTCAAATTGTCAAGTAATAAATTCGGGTGAATGTCATTATACTTAGCATTTCCTCGATTAACATTCATTGCGAATAAATAAACAAATCACGTAAAAATTAATTAGTACGATCATTATTTTTTATTGAATCTCCGGCGATCGTGTGCACGCGTCGATTGGCCTTCTCGACTTTGCCAGGCTCTTAGAAAAGCGGAGGAATCCTCTGCAGATCTTCCACCCTCATCCCTCATACATTTGTCCCAGCAAGACAGAGAGAGAGAGAGAGAGAGAGAGAGAGTCTTGACGCTATAACGTCTTGATACGTGATATAATAAGAGAGCATGCTGCCATCGCAAAAGGGACCGAGTATGACGAGGTGAAAAAAAAAAGAACGCGTGCTGGTTTTGAATCGAGAAAGGTCTCTAGGAATGATTTTTTTTTTTTTTCATACATGCATAAAGCGTCCATGGCGCTTCGTCATGGTCTCAATGCTAAGGTATATTTTGTCTATGACGTTGAGGATTCTCTTCTCGCGTTTACTCTAGTCAGTTTTACGACGGTTCAGCTTGGGTTACGAGACGACAACGAGTACAAGGAGTTTTGTGTGTGCGAGGGTGCGGGCTCACGCTTCGCTGAATGGGGCACGTGCTACGAAAAAGTCTAAGGGTCCTCGGCTACTTCTTTCGTAATCTTCGAGAGGCATAATATCTCGTGTCTAAAGGCCAAAGGACGTATAGACTGTTCGTAAGCATGGGGAGATACGTCTTTTAGACTTTGCGCAACCGATATATGGCACCCGGTGCTATATATACATATATATATATATATACACATATATATATATATATGTATATATATGTATGTATTCTTCTCAAAAAGATGCTTCGCGCTTCAGAGGTCCTCGAATATATATATATACATGAGTAGAAAAACGGTCTGTCTGCCTGGCTATGTATTAATATATATATATATATATGTATATATAATGTCCCTTACTACTATATAACAACGAGGTCGGAGTAAAATCTTTACCTGAGCCCACCGCGACTAGGTAAAGAAAACGTATGCGGGGGTAAGAAATATATGTATATATATATATATATATATATATATATATATATATATATATATATATATAGATATGTATATCCATTGACAGATCTCCCTTCTATTTTTTTTTCTTACGTTTGCTCTTCGGCTTCAGACAGATCGGGCATCTATCTCACGATTAGAGACGTTTAGCAGCACGCGCGAGCTCCTCTTTTTTTCAACGGCCGGATCAAGGAAAATGCAGCTGCCACAATGGTGAAGCAGATTGGTGCAATAACTGTGATTTTTTTATATGGGTCAATTTAAACAGTGGATTTTTTGCGGATTTCGATTTCAATTTATTTAAGGAAAATAAAAAAATATTACTTTAATTAAATAAAATTAGGGTAATCCACGAATTTTTTCACTTATCCAATGAACCTTAATTTCTGGCAAGTAAATATATCGTTTTATTTGAATTGAGGGAAAAATATAATTTTCATTAAAATAAATTTTGTTGACGTTATAATTGCTCAATTTTTTCACTTATCCAGCTACATTTTATTCAAATAAAATATTTATTTCTCGGTGCATGGAAATATTTCTATCGTTATCGAAGAAATTTTTGGACGTTCCTCACCCTCGTTCAGCTATACCGCCTCGTTAAATTTCGAACAATTCCACGGCAAGTGAAAGTTTTTCAACGTTATACCGATCGCGATAATCGTCCGAGCTGGAAATATTTCTCAAAGTAATCTAAAAATATGATCACTACGAAAATGATAATATTTTCTCATATTGCCAACGAGAATATCGACTTACCTCCGTAACAGACGGCAGCGTGAATTCGATTTTTGACGTCCGTTCAATCGTGGCGGTGTAAATCTCGCTGTGTGGAGTTACCAATTGTCAGCTTCACTTTTTTTTTTTTTTCAAAATCAATCCTGTCACACTTCACCTTTTCACATTGACACCTTTGACACTTTTATTACACTCTTATATCTAAAAAGACGTAAAAATGAAAAAAAAATCTCGTTTATGCACCAACGAAAAAAAGAAGAAAAAAAATCACTGGCGACAAATTGTCAATTAAAAAGGTATCATCGATCGAGTCTCAATAATCATTTCTCGCGTCTGTATGTGACGATCACTTGGCGCACTTAATCTCTCAGAGCGTTGGCATCACCCGCGCTTTTTTCATCTATCCGTCAAACGTAGAAAGAGAAAAAGAGCAAGAGAGAGAGAGAGAGAGAGAGAGAGAGAGAAGAGCGTACGAGCGCAACAGGTGATGAATGCCTATATACGAGAGAGATAGAGATAGAGAAAGAGAGAGAGAGAGTCTCGCGACGTGACGGTGGAGGAATCGCGGCGGCATAAACCGCGCGTAGTCGGCGGACTGTCGGCGACTAAAGCGGGGCCGTGATACGGGGGGCTTGCCTCTCTCTCTCCTCCAGTGTACGTGCTTCGCGCTTACAGCGACGTTCTCTCCGCTGATACATTCGCATAAGTCCGTCCATACTCACATACATCTGCACGCATACACACAAACTCACGCACGCATACACGCAGTATAATATCCTATAGCTATATACTTTAGTGTACAGTTGTGTCCCACGTTCGTCAAAGTATGAGTTTGCTGTATTTTACTGTACTAAAATCGATCTTCGACACATCGATAAATTATGCTCATTGTATAAGCGTCTTGTGCATGTACGCAGCCTTGGGGGAGGGTGAGAAAGAAAGTGAGCGAGTGAGACACGTATTTCATCTTTTTCATTTTCCCCAGTCTGTAATTCTAGTCTCGTGCAAATGCGTAAGTGCGTGTGTGCGTGCGTGCGTGCGTGCGTGTGTGTGTGTGTGTGTGTGTGTGTGTGTGTGTGTGTGTGTGTGTGTGTGTGTGTTCGCGAAAACGAGCAGAGATTGGCCGGTAGTCTGTGTGCGTCGCGCATTGGTGACGCAAGTACACGTTTTTCCTCTGTGTGTTAGTGTCTGGATAGCTAGTAGGTACAGTATATAGATGGCAAACGAAGCGAGAATAGTGGGAGGTGCGACACGCGACAGGACACCGGAGAGAGGGTCACTCACTTGTGGAGGGGATAAACTCCCCTCGTTCCTCTCGATCGTTCTCGATCGTTCTCTCTCTCACTCTCTCTCTCTCTCTCTCTCTCTCTCTCTCTCTCTCTCTCTCTCTCTCTCTCTCTCTCTCTCTCTCTCTCTCTCACTCTCTCTCTCTCTCTCTCTCTCTCTCTCTCTCTCTCTCTCTCTCTCTCTCTCTCTCTCTCTCTCTCTCTCTCTCTCTCTCTCTCTCTCTCTCTCTCTCTCTCTCTCTCTCTCTCTCTCTCTCTCTCTCTCTCTCTCTCTCTCTCTCTCTCTCTCTCTTTCTCTCATGTGCCACGATCTCGCCCCGACAACTCTACGAGAACCTCCTTCATTGGTTTTCTCTACTCGATCGCACTTCCTTTTTTATAGCTCGTCTCTGCTTCCATGTACATCGCAGAGATTTCTTGGTAATTGTTGGAAAGAGTTGAATACTGGAAGCTCGAAAATTTTATCGAGATTTCGATTGGATGCTGCGAGAAAATGTTTTTCTCAATTAAATTTTTCAGTCACACAATCAAAGTGAATTATGATCGGAGACTTTTTGGCTTTCTCGAAGATTAATTTTTAGAGTAAATGTTTGATTCGTCAGATTTATTGAAACTCTCCAAGGCAGGAGAGACTTGTTGACGTTGGACATTGTTTTTGAATACTTTTTGGAGCTTTGAAAATCTTTGTGGCATTATATAATTAAAATTTATTTCCTGTTATCAAGGGGAGTCCAAGGGGTGGCTGCAAAATTTCGAGTCTAGCGCACGAGGAGGAAGTCTTTCGATGGGGAGAAATGATGAAACGAAGAATTCATCCTCTTTTGGTTCTCACGCCACCAGGGAGCACTTTTACACACACACACACACACACACACACAGGCGAATATGAAAACACTTCGTTTACAAATTCCCTCTCCAGATTCCCTCCCTTCTGGCGCAAAATCCTCGCATACACCCCTCGCGGCAAAGTATAGAGGAAATATTCCCCCTCCCATCAAAAGAATTAACCCTCAAGGGTAACCTGCGTCGCGAGAATCTGTACGGGGGTCTCGTAATGTTTCTGTCCCACGCCGTAAAGACATTGGCGTTCCAGTACATAAATGCGGGATGCATCGACATTTCATTCAGCTGTGAGAACGGCGAGGTCTCTCCAGTAAATTTAACACCGGTGGCGAGTATTTTATTGTTCCCAAGAGTGTTTGTTCTCTTGGGAATACAATACGAATAAAATTGTATATAAAATTTCGTTCGCTCGCAAAATTTGTGCACCCTGAATTCTCCGTAAATTTAGGGATATTTTCTATCGACTATTGTGATGCAGTGTCAAGAAACTCTGTCGTAATATTTTACATTCATTTTTTAATGCAAGAGATGCAATAAAAATAAGATTTTTCTCGATTATATTTTTTGAATGGCGAATTCCCTTCGCTTTATACAAATGTTTTAATAGCATTGAGGGAAGTTTGGAACGTCCATAAATTCAATAGAAATAGTAGCAATTTGAAAAATCATTTTTTAAACAATCGCCCAGAAAATTTGGGAAAAGTAAAATATCTTATGTGTTTGTCGTAAATCTATTATAAATTAACTTTTCTCCGACATTTTCTATCGACTATTGTGATGCAGTGTCAAGAAACTCTGTCGAAATATTTTACATTCATTTTTTAATGCAAGAGATGCAATAAAAATAAGATTTTTCTCGATTATATTTTTTTAATGGCGAATTCCCTTCGCTTTATACAAATGTTTTAATAGCATTGAGGGAAGTTTGGAACGTCCATAAATTCAATAGAAATAGTAGCAATTTGAAAAATCATTTTTTAAACAATCGCCCAGAAAATTTGGGAAAAGTAAAATATGTTATGTATTTTTCGTAAATCTATTATAAATTAACTTTTCTCGGTGCAGAGTGTATAATTTAATAAATGATTTTATCCGCTCATACTATAAACTATGTTCATATACTATACCTAAACTAGACGATATCACTAATTCGGGCATATACTATGTAAATACGTCATATGCAATCGTAATGGTAACGTCACGTTGCGTAACACGCGCGCAATATCACACGCAATGAACATCTCCTTCTCCCTCTCTCTCTCTCTCTCTCTCTCCCTCTCCCTCTCTTGGATGTCATTCGTACGCGGTCGATGATTTCGACGAACAAACGTCTCCGACGAGAGTCCTAACTTCTCGACTATCGATCGATCGATGTCATCGAGCCGTTACATTATGATGATGATTATAAATAAATTTATATATCGGCTCATCGTTAAGCAAATTCTATTGGGAACGAGAAACATTAAAAGTTACATACATATATATATATATATATATATGTAAAAAATCGTTGGGGCCAAGGGCCAGAAGAACCCAAGAATCAACGAAGGATAAATGTATTAAGAATCGAGTATGCTAATGAAGCGAGTGAAAAAAAGAAACAAGAAAAATAATCAAAAGAGAAGTCTCTCGTCTTTGGGTATGTGTGTGTGTGTGTGTGCGTGCGTGTGTGTAGCGTGGGTCCAGCATGCCCGGCGGCCTCCAATCGCCGCGATATTTTAATTAACGTATCGATAGTGACGTTACATCCTACGGAGTATCAGAGCGTGGGTTAGTCAATCGATAATCGATGTATAATCCAAAGGGTCTGATCGTCTCTAAACGAGAATGAATATCCAGCCAGATAATCAAATGATGAATGAATTTCAAATAATAATCATAAAAATAATTGCATGAAATAATATTTAACAAATCGTTTGATATTAAAGTGCATATACGAATTCTGTGGTAAATATAGCTCAATATCTAAAACAAACTGATGTTAGCTACTCAGTTAATTAAATTTAATTGAATTTAATAATATCAATAATAATTTCGATGAAGTACGTTGGTGTGGAAAACGGTTCGACATTAATACACCCTTAAATTCGATGGTAAAAATAACTCGACATACAAAATATACGACAGAAAATAAATTGATGAATGAATTAAGATGATCTGCAATGAACATGGTTGCGAGGGAAATAGCATTTAAGGTTTGGGACACAAAGTGAGGATACAGAAAATCTGTTGCACATCAAGTTAAAACTAATATTAATAATAATAATGATAATAATAATAATAATAACAATAACACTGATAAAACTTTTGATAAAACATGTTGATTATAAAGCATGGTTTGATATTAAAGTACATATACGAATTCTGTGGTAAATATAGCTCAATATCTAAAACAAACTGATGTTAGCTACTCAGTTAATTAAATTTGATTGAATTTAATAATATCAATAATAATTTCGATGAAGTACATTGGTGTGAAAAACGGTTCGACATTAATACACCCTTAAATTCGATGGTAAAAATAACTCGACATACAAAATATACGACAGAAAATAAATTGATGAATGAATTAAGATGATCTGCAATGAACATGGTTGCGAGGGAAATAGCATTTAAGGTTTGGGACACAAAGTGAGGATACAGAAAATCTGTTGCACATCAAGTTAAAACTAATATTAATAATAATAATGATAATAATAATAATAATAACAATAACACTGATAAAAGTTTTGATAAAACATGTTGATTATAAAGCATGGTTTGATATTAAAGTACATATACGAATTCTGTGGTAAATATAGCTCAATATCTAAAACAAACTGATGTAAGCTACTCAGTTAATTAAATTTAATTGAATTTAATAATATCAATAATAATTTCGATGAAGTACGTTGGTGTGGAAAACGGTTCGACATTAATACACCCTTAAATTCGACGGTAAATATCGACATACATACAGACATACTCGACATACAAAATATACGACAGAAAATAAATTGATGAATGAATTAAGATGATCTCCAACGAACATGGTTGCGACGGAAATAGCATTTAAGGTTTAGGACACAAAGTGAGGGCACAGAAAATCTGTTGCACATCAAGTTAAAACAAATAATAATAATAATAATGATAATAATAATAATAATAACAATGATAAAACTTTTGATAAAACATGTTGATTATAAAGCATATTAAAGTACATACGAACTCAGTGGTAAATATAACTCAATATAAGAACATCTTAATGATAATGAACTGATAAACGGAAAAAAGAACAAAAATTTGATAAAACCAGGTCAATAAATGCATTGAAATTAAACTGAATACGAATTCAGCACGAAAATATTAGCCGCGATACAGCGATTTGTACGTGAATACACGTAAACACACCACCGATAAGGAAACTCGAGGGTTTATCATTGTTTGCTTGACTCTTCCTGTGACATGACTGGGTGTGGGCGTACTTCACGCTCATCGATCGCGTAATCCTCTCGTTCATATCTGTATTTCTTGCTTTGGCGGATGAATTGGTGGATGAAAAAAAAAAATAGTGTGCGAGAAAACTTGCTTTGGGGAAAGAAAGAAAAAAAGAGAAGATGATATCGCGCTAGAGATTATTTCCATATATTTGCGATGAACGATCGTTCACACGAATCTCCTCGTATAATGAAGCAGCGTTATCTGGATGCTGTCTGGGTATTGTACTCTAACTTTAACTCGTAATGCACGTATATTTATCGCGTTGAAGCGAATCAACCACCCACCGTGGATTCCTATCGATTATCGAAGGCGAATGGGAGCGTTTGGCAATTGGCCGCAATTGACCGTGCTCGTCAAGCTCGTTTCGTGAGCTCGAGATAAACGCAGCACTCTGAGCACACATCGTTAATTCACACTAAAGAACTCTCGTCACGATTAAAAAATATATATATTTGTAGACGAATTAAAGTTAAAAATCTTCCCGAACGAAATAATTATTATTTTATTTTAAATTAATTATTTTAATGTTTGTATGAGTATACAGATTCGAAAAGATTAGCTGTCTTCTTTATCGGATACAAGGCAGAGAAAATAACTTAAGTTGTACTGTAGATAAAATTGCCATGTAAAATTATCTCAGTTTCCAGAGGATAAAAATCGATACAAATTTCATCCAATTTCTTTTACATTTACAATTGCTGCAGATTTTCGATTAAAAATCTTAAGTACCAAAAACAAAAAATTAAATAATATTTGTAAAACATCGTCGCAATGATTCATTAGAGAATATTCTAAAGGGGTGTCAAAATCTTTCTACTGGTGAGAACAAAAATGGTACAGCCCAGCAATCCAATTGATCCGGCAGCAATTTAAACTTCCACCAGGTCATCATGCCACAGAAACAACAAGAAAAATTGCCCAAAAATGAATGACCTACTCAAACAATCAAAACTGTACACCACGATCTGCAATGTTAAAGCTCGTAACTGAGTCCCTCCTTAATGTTATATTTACTCGTGGTCGCTAACAGTCGCTCATCTTCCCATGGTAATTAATGCCATGTTAAATTGAGGCTATTTAAAAAATACTATAGATAGCCAATTGTTGTTCGTCCTCAAGGAATCATGAAAGAAAATTTCGAAATGAATTTTCATAAAAATTATTCTCATTCAGAACGAAAAAATTCGCCTCAATCAATTCGACAGTTATCAAAAAGCTTTCGTGTAAATTTTAAAAAAGTAGGCATCACGTTTGCGCATTCTCTCGTGGGAATTCGGTACGTCTGGGGGGTCACGAGGTTGTCTCGTGGCTTATCGAGCGTGGGCGTAGCGCTACGATGATAAGACTCAACGGCAATTCATGCCATACGAAATCGAACGATATTGTACATAAACGAAAATATCCAGTGAATCAATAATTCGCAAAAATATTTGACACTTGTTTCTCATTGTATATACACGAGAGATGAGAGAAACGAGGTACTGGCGAGACATGAATTTGTATTTTACTGCAAAATGGGATACAGATAGAGAGAGAGAGAGAGAGAGAGAGAGAGAGCTCCTCTAAATCCGATAATGAATGTAATCAGCGAAAATAACATGGAATCTACAGCGGTCAGTCCAGGAGGACTCTTCTCGATCCTCTCTCTCTCTCTCTCTCTCTCTCTCTCTCTCTCTCTCTTGCCGGGACTTTTGCCCCTTGACCATCAATGCCGGTGTGGCGTGACCAATAATTATCCGTGGCAGCCAGAGAGTGAGAGAATGACCCTCGCTATCTCGCCCACGCTTCACAACAGCTCACTTCTTCATCTTCTTCTTCTTTTTCTCTTTTCCACCGCCCGTTTTCGCGTCTCTTTAATGAAGTAGTGTCAGTGTATATATATATACATACTGCCTCACCCAGGTAGAAATTAAACTTTGCGGTTTTTCCTCTTTCGCAACCGCATAACAGCGGCACGAGAGGAAAAGACTGTACTCGAATGAACACTTAATTCCCTAACTCACTTTAAATCTCTTTGGGACAAGTTCTCTTTTGATTTTTAATACAGAATATAATTTATGATATGGAAAAGGGAGGCTCTGTGGAGAAGTGAGTGGGCGCTTAAATTATTATTGGTCTCGTTAATTAATTTGTCGAGATCTCAAGGCGAGACTGAAGCTCTCAGACAGGTGGCCTGCCTTCGTACATATGTATAGAGGCTCGGATGCTGTTCCTGATGCCCTGCTTGGGGCGACTTCGTACTCTCGACAAGCTGGTAAATGAGTTCGCAAAGTATGTGCTCGTTGAGAGTTAATTTTTTAATTAGCATGTGGGGGGTATGCGCCGTGAAGTCATGAGTTTAAAAATAATATTATGTGTGTTCGTACGAAGTAGAATTGAGGAACTTTGATATTTCTTTTATTTACTAAAAATAATTAATAATTAAAAGATTTTTAATTTATAATTATTATCATTATATTATATTAGGCTTGCTACCATCGGGCATGTTTCTTTGCCAAATCTGAGCAATTCGCACGAAATATTTTCATTAATATCTTTGATTGAACAAAAATTTTATTTCCAATTTTATTTCGATTTCATTTTTAGGAAAAATCGAGTCTTTTACGATCAAAGTGTACGTGTTTTTGTACTGCTCAAAATGAACTAAATATATATCTTCATGTCATGAACATTTTTGAAGCGTCCAAAGCTTTTTTCCTACTCCTTTTTTTTTTACTGTAGCCGAAAAGGCTCAACGAAATGGACTATATTTTTATGCGATATGTACATATCGCTTGGAGATGCTGAATATATTTTCAAGCCATGGACAATCATGATATTCACGATGAAACGCTTCTTTCATAACTAAAGGACATATTTCCGGCAGGTTAACAATTATTATCCTCTTTTCTTTAATATTAATTTTTCTTTAATAATATAATTTTTAATTTTTAATATAATATAATTTTTCTTTAATAATAGCTGTGTTAAAAATACTCGTGTAATTTTCTGAAGAAAATTAACTACCAAAAAAATAAAATTATTATTATTAAAATTGAAAATACATGAAATAAGATAAAACTTATCATCTTGGAACATTGTAAACTTTTGACTGTTTGGGAGTGTTTATTTTTCCGCCGGCATTAATGAAATGTCTGAATGTCGAACTGCGCTGATTAATTGTCTGCTTATCGTAACTACGAGATCTCGCTTTAATTTAATTGCTATCAGGGCGTTGCCTCAATATCCCCACCCTTCCCCCTTCTCATCCTCTTCAATCTTACTCCGTTATACCCCCTCCATCCTCTTATGACCCTCGTGCAATCCAGCTGAGATGCTGATCGTTAATTAACCGATCGTACCTACATGTATAACGTATGAGAAATAATAAAATGTGCGGCGTCTCCACGGACCTCTCCGAGACTTGTCGTCTCATCCAAAGCGACAGGTTTCAAAGTTCTACCTCGGTATCTCATCCCGTTCCTTATTCCCACATGCAGGCAAACTCTCTCTCTCTCTCTCTCCCTCTCTCTCTCAAAGATGAGGCTATGAATTTCCCTTTAGTACATACGAACATTGTAATTATTGCGACCCTGATTTCGACATTGAAGACGTCAATTAACGATTGCATTTTTTTTTGTCTTCTGAACAATCGATCGATGTACACGGAGGGTTCTAGTAAAAAATACCTGGTAGTGTAGTAAAAAATTTACTGTACAGATGGGTTTAAGGCGTTTGAGAGCCACCGATAGTTTATCATATGGAGAGACCACAATGAGACTTGACATGGGTTTCCACCTATTCCTCATGGTTTGACGTCTGTAAGTTGTTGGATTTCTACCAATTTTAAATTTTAATTTTGAAATTTATTTAAATGGTACAAATAAATTTTTCTAAATATTGAATAAATCCTATATGAAAATCATGTGTATCTTTTCTCCCAACAAATGATAAATTTATTTATTTGCGAATTGCTTAGGGTGTTATAGCCCCGGACAAGTAAAACATACGCGGTCTCACGTTACACTCGCCGTTTTCGTTATTATTTTCCTGTCCTGGTCCAGTCATACTGAAAAAAAAAGATTCAATCATTTTAGATAAATTTCAACGAGATCCTTTTGTTCTCAAGTCCTTTTTTGCAAATCCTTCAAACCCCGAATACAATGAAACATTTCGTTTATTTTTCTGGGTCATCGTATTTTTCTACTCTCAGCAAAACATTCGCAGTTACATAATTCGCGTGCTGTTCGTTTTTTTTTTTTTCATGTTATTTCTATAATAGAATTTTTGCACAAAAGTTCTCTTCCTTCGTGAACCTGAAAAAAATCCAGGACACTCGAGTGTGACGTGAGTCAAATCAAATGCAGTTTCTCGACGAATTATATATCAAATTCTAGTAAAATTCTTTGCGCATTGTGCGAGTGAGCTTGGTAGGTAAAACTGGCTTATAGTTTGACCTGTCCATATAGTCGAGAGAGGTTCTAGGTCAGCAGGAGCGGTCCCGAGCTCTGGTAAGAGATCTCTACTCGTTGCATAAAGAGTCTCTGTCTCGTGTGGAAGTCTTTGGCTGGTCACTGCATAATTCATCCTCGCGCACTCTCAAATGCATATTTGTTGCCACGAAGGATACGCGTCTGGAATCATGGATTAGAAAATCCAGCATGTTTGTCGTTTCCTTCGAGATTCTCGCATTGATCTCAGCCCATTTTTTTTTTTCACCAGGATCCGAGTTAAAAGGACTCGTGTACGAATAATTTCGATTATTTGTCTCTGTTGATATGAGAAAAAGTGGGCTATATGTAAAATTGATATTCGGTGGTCCAGCCACAGGTCAAATCTAGTGATAGTCATTGGTTCGTCTCGTGAGACACGCATACGTTTCACCTCGTCTGGAGATCGTCAAGATAATCGAACGAGGCTATCGCAAATTTGTTTTTTCTTTTGCTTTTTTCGCCAGGATCTCCCGCGATCCTAGACCGTCTGACGTGATCGCCCAGACACGGAAGGTGCATTATGCATATCGCATCGTCGAAAGGAATGAAAAAAAAAAACAACGTTATCCATGTACAGCTCTATACATTTAGCTTTTGAGTGTCTCTCTCGTTTAGTTATTCTAATGTCAAGGCGTAGTCACAAAACTTTCTATATACTGATAAGCCACGAATTATTTATGTTGCAGTAAAGAGAGATTGTATTTGTCACCATGAAAACCCAAACATACCCGCAAATATATTCAGATTTTTTTTCAACCCTTAAAACAAATTTTCTAAAATAAAAGAAATTTGAATATTTAAAAAATCAATTAAATCCATGATGGAATGACCAAGACGAAGAGGGATCCTAAATTGTTTTCCAATTTTGAAAAAAATGGGACACCCCGACTCATCGATGCAAATGCGAGAATCATAAGAAAAAAAAAACATGTAAGCAAAGAGAAGCAGAGTAGTGAGTATGGCCGTAGGTGACCCTCCCCATCTCACCCTCCGCGAGTCTTTCGAAACGACGCCGAGCCCCATTTCTTTGGACTCTCTCGTCATACGGGCAACGGAATCAAACCCGATTGTCTCGGGGTGGCTTTTGGACGCGTGAGAAATAGCGAGCAGCTGTTTCGGCATAATGTTCTTTGCACTAGCTGACGTCATACCGTACACTCACGCACTCTAAAATATTATAATAGCTTACCTACACCTTCGACGAAAAACATTTTCTCTCTCTCTCTCTCTCTCTCATGTTTTCTCTCTCCCTATGTCGCAAATGAAATACACAAGTTAAGTATGAGAGGGAACAAAAAATGCCCCTGTACGTGGATGCGTGAGCTTCAAGACTCTTCCCGTATGACGAAAAGAGCACGTGCGTCAGAGACTCAAAGAGGTGGAAGTATTCGTTGTTGCTCTACGTGTATGCAAATATAGAAGAGAACACCTCGCATCCACGAGATTCCTTAGGGGTGGCACAGCGGGCGTTGAAAGAGGTTGGAGATTTTATGGGGTGGCGTGGAGGGGAGTGAGAGGGTTGCCACAATATATATATTTAAAAAAAACTGTAACTATATATAACCCGCACGTATAGTCGTAATATTATTACGTTGTACTTTCTTCCGGTTCCCACGATCGGAACGAAAGATATTTTAATTATTAACTACATTTTTAAAGATTTTTTCTCAAATCAACTTTTTGCTATCTTTTTATGAGAGTGTGGCAGTCCAGAGAAAAATTTCGCTAAAATATAAGTATACGAAGAAAACTGCATTGCCATTTTTCATGGTGCCGCCTGGTTTCCAGCCATCACATGGCAAATAAGCGATAGTCAAAGTTATTTTTGCGATGCTTTAAAGTTTACGTAGATTATCTTTTGTATTTATCTGCTATATGTGCTGGCTCGGAAGAGGAGCAATTCCATATGTGGAGTGACTGTTCGTGCGACGTAGTTTTTTGCATGTATATATATAAACGCATCTAACATGTGTAAAGTGTATATTGAGAGACGGATGAAAAGCGAAAAGAATCAGACGATTGGAACGAAAGATATTTTAATTATTAATTACATTTTTAAAGATTTTTTCTCAAACCAACTTTTTGCTATCTTTTTATGAGAGTGTGGCAGTCCAGAGAAAAATTTCGCTAAAATATAAGTATACGAAGAAAACTGCATTGCCATTTTTCATGGTGCCGCCTGGTTTCCAGCCATCACATGGCAAATAAGTGATAGTCAAAGTTATTTTTGCGATGCTTCAAAGTTTACGTAGATTATCTTTTGTATTTATCTGCTATATGTGCTGGCTCGGAAGAGGAGCAATCCCATATGTGGAGTGACTGTTCGTGCGACGTAGTTTTTTGCATGTATATATATAAACGCATCTAACATGTGTAAAGTGTATATTGAGAGACGGATGAAAAGCGAAAAGAATCAGACGATTGGAACGAAAGATATTTTAATTATTAATTACATTTTTAAAGATTTTTTCTCAAACCAACTTTTTGCTATCTTTTTATGAGAGTGTGGCAGTCCAGAGAAGAATTTCGCTAAAATATAAGTATACGAAGAAAACTGCAGTGCCATTTTTCATAGTGCCGCCTGGTTTCCAGCCATCACATGGCAAATAAGCGATAGTCAAAGTTATTTTTGCGATGCTTCAAAGTTTACGTAGATTATCTTTTGTATTTATCTGCTATATGTGCTGGCTCGGAAGAGGAGCAATCCCATATGTGGAGTGACTGTTCGTGCGACGTAGTTTTTTGCATGTATATATATAAACGCATCCAGCATGTGTAAAGTGTATATTGAGAGACGGATGAAAAGCGAAAAGAATCAGACGATTGGAACGAAAGATATTTTAATTATTAATTACATTTTTAAAGATTTTTTCTCAAACCAACTTTTTGCTATCTTTTTATGAGAGTGTGGCAGTCCAGAGAAGAATTTCGCTAAAATATAAGTATACGAAGAAAACTGCAGTGCCATTTTTCATAGTGCCGCCTGGTTTCCAGCCATCACATGGCAAATAAGCGATAGTCAAAGTTATTTTTGCGATGCTTCAAAGTTTACGTAGATTATCTTTTGTATTTATCTGCTATATGTGCTGGCTCGGAAGAGGAGCAATCCCATATGTGGAGTGACTGTTCGTGCGACGTAGTTTTTTGCATGTATATATATAAACGCATCTAGCATGTGTAAAGTGTATATTGAGAGACGGATGAAAAGCGAAAAGAATCAGACGATTGGAAGAGGGAAGAGAGTGCGCGGACTTTTTGAATTGCAGATAATCGAGCTCAGGCACGATCGACGAGGACGATATGCTTAGATATTCGTTGACTTATCGCTCGTACTACTCCGTCGAGACTCTGAGGATTTATACATGTGCCTGTGAATCTTTGATATTTACCTCAACATTGAAGTTTATTTCACAACGAAACGAAATTATGCGCAGGCCAAGAATTCTCGCGATGCGTTCTTCGTGCGTCTTATTGCGAATGCGTACGATTAGAATCGCTCTCGCGGGTGATGATTCAGAAAGTATAGACGAGGTTCCGACCTCGCGAAATTCATCGAATTGCAATGTCTAAGAAAAATTTGTTTCTTATTGACAATTATTTTACGAATGGTGGAAAAAAAAATCTATTCTCTACATTTTTTTTTTTGACAATTATTATGTTCTTTATTATTCGAGATAATTTTTTATTTTTAATTTAAGAGCAACTGATTTTTTCAAGTTTATTCAAAATGGAAATTCAATAAGTGATTTAAATAAAATGGTATTTCAATGAAATAATATGAATTTGGTTAAGTCGCGAATTGGACGAATGCCACCCTTACAAATTCAATTGACTGTTGTGTTTCGGACGCATTTCTCTCCCGTGATTATGTCCGTTTCACTCCCAGGTGGATTGAACACGCATTATTCTCCTTCTCTCGCCCTCAATTCCCTTATCCTGTCCACTCATCTGTTAAATACAGTTTCTATAGAGAATGGAGATTTCGATGACAACGAATGGGTGGTTTAAACCGTCGGACCTCGAGAAGGAGTCATTAAGGCGTAGCAAAGACTTCTTCTCCGCACCGGCATAAAGAGAGGGCGAAGGAAAATAAATGAAAGAGAAGAGGGTGCCACCGGGATTTCTCCCCCTAGGGGTGGAAATCGCACGAGTTCTGCTCCCCTCTGCGTTATTTGTGTGGGAATTTGCGCAAGCTGCGCGCGCTGATGTAAAATATACGCCCAAGAAATCTCAGTCTTCCCTTCTCCGGTTCTCCCGCCAAAAACTCTGGTAAGCCTCCCCCGTGTATATCACGTGGGTTACGAAACTTGCTCGGGCGAGGGAGAGAGGGCGAATGGAGGGGTGAATTTCATTTCGTGGGGGAAATGAACCCTGCCCTCTACACTCTTCTCGACGAGGGTGAATTCTCGAGAAGAGCCTACGCTTGGGAATTCTCGCTGGCAATATGTTCGGCTTTTGTCATCTCAGAGCACGTGTACTTTTTTTCTAACTCAGCTATGGACTTTCCCGCCAAAAATAGTCTCCGTGGGCTATCGGGGGAGAAAAGAGAGAGAAGGAGAAAAATAACGTCATAGAGAGCAGGCACCCTTGCCATATAAAGAGACTGCCTGTAACGTTATTCGTTTGTGTTACACGATCTCATCAATACATATTTAGCCGTTGGTAGCTTGTATACATTATACATGTTGTATACATACATAATATTCAGGCCTCATGCTATATATGATATACATAGCAAAGTTACATAGAATATTATTTATAATATATGTAGGATTCGTAGATAGAATACTTAAAATCTAAATATATGCTATATACATATATATATATATATTACATATAATACGCGTATCTGTGAATGTGGGCACCTATAAGGGAGTGACAAAATCAGAAACTTTACTCAAGAAGCGTTCTAAACCCGCAAATTCGTCTTATTCTAAGACTGAATGTTTTTTTTTAATTCAGTGGCGAGCAGAGATATATGATTTTTTTTTTTTTTTCATGCCATTGAATAATTAATAAATCTTTTGTGCGGGAAATTCGCAAGGTGTGAAAAAAATATACGATGTTTTCGTGGGAAGAGCGAGAAGATATGAGGTGGAAAGCATGATGGAGTGTGTGCTATATATCTTTGTAGTTATTTTTGCACGTGTAGCGAAAGCCAAAGTGGCATTTACTAGCAGGACCAGGTGATTCTTGTGGCCACCTGGTTTGCGCAATAGAACCAACAGAGATGAGATAGAGCGAGAAAGAGAGAGACAGAGAGAGGGAGAGAGAGAGAGAGAGAGAGAGAGAGAGAGAGAGAGAGAGAAAGGCAACTAGTAGGTACTCAAGTCTCTCGTCTCTACGTTGTCGGCCCACTTTGTTCTCTTTCTCTCTCTCTATTTCTTTCTCCCTCCTGGAATGGAGGGGTCGATGACATCCCTACAGTGCAACTGCCTGGATGTGCATACGCCTGACCCGGAAAAATCTCTCGACCCCTGGCCGCACGAGATTGCGCGCAGAAAGAAACGGAAGGAATAATACGCATCTCGGAAGCTTCGTAGCCGGTGCAAGCCGGAAAGATTCTCACGTGGGAAATTGACTGATGATTTTCAAGTAATAGAAAAATATGCCAGGTGACAAGGGAAGAGAATAGAAACGAATTTTCCTCGGTGAAAAGAGATTGCTTCCTCTGTCTTGTGCAGTGTGGAAATTTCGCTGAGAGACGAGCATATATGATTCGAACAGAAATTCATTCCACGTAATTTTGTTTTCGAGAGAATTACGAATTTTATTAAAATATTTCAATTCATTATGATTTTTTCGTAAAAAAAACTATCGATGATTTTTTTTTCTATTGAACTTATAATTATTAAAAAAATTATTTCGTAATTTAAAAGTGTGTATTCAGATAAAAATTTAATTGATTTAATAAAAAACTAATATCCAATATTTAGCCGTATTTACTGATTAAAAAATTGAATACAATGTTGAATGATTAAAGGAAAATATTAATTATAATACCAGAATAATAGTTTTTTCAAACATTAAAAAATCACTGGATAATAATCAAAAACACTTATAATCAACAAATCATGAAATAAAATATGTTAAGCGACTAAGTAAGACTATAAATTATTATACTAGATAAGAAAAACTCCTTTTCCAATCACCTGACGTGTCATAAATATCGTATGATTAAACGCACACTTATGTATATCTGTCTCTTGATTTTCCATAAATACTTTAGAAGGCTTCAAGATCACATTCGACTTCAAGGAGCTTATCTTCGTGCTTCATCCCTCGATTCATTGAGATTGGCGGCCACTTCACCGCTCTTTCTAACCGTTCCGATGGCAAATTGAAATCGCAGGACACCACAAGTTGTAACTGGACAGGCGACAGCGAGAAGACGTTTATCCCATCTCGGAGTAGGTGTTAACCATCCGGTTCTGACTCTCTGGGGAAAATCGTACAAACGTTCGGGTCCATGAGCAGTGAGAGAGTATAGGTACACAAGTGTACCGTAGTGTAGATCTACGTATTTGGCGAGACCTGCTGCAGCTTCTGAACACTCGCTTGATATAATTTTAGTGTCGAAAAGGGGGGGGGGGGGGCGAAATGAAACATCAATAATTTTTGGAAGTTGGAAAATTTCATAATTTTCAGACTGATAAATGTCACTGTAATCGATTTGAGTAGAAAAATCGGTACGCAATCATCGGAAATGATTTTATGACCAAAATAATAATTATTGTACAGTGAAAAAAGGAAAATAAGATTTTTTTAAAAATCATTGAGGATAATTTTAAAGGATTATTCTTTCACAATTAATATTTTCATTTTCTATTAGAGTTCATTTATAATGAAATTGTTAGAAAATAATTACTAATATTTCAGAAGCAGCACCAAAAATAAAAATAAAATAATATCAAATTTTCCTAAATTTAGAAGTCTGCGAGTCAAATCATGGTATTTATAAATCAATTCACAATGAATCTTTTTGTTACGACGATCAATAATTACTTTCCAAATTTTATCTATCGTAACAAGCTTTTCTTAGTCCACCAAACTGTCTCATCTTATCCCACTCTCATCTATATAAAGATTATTGCTACTTGGCGATCCAAGGGACGTCTGCCTGCGTGTCCTAGATATATATACGCAAGCCTCGTTGCTATACCCCATGGCATTCGCATCAGGCACATATAGGATAGCGAGTAAAAATTATATGTATTCCAGGAGAACGTGGTGGCTTCGGTGCATGTTTTATGTCGCAATGAAATGAAATACTCACTTCCTGAGAAAGGGAAAAATAGATAAAGAGAGAGTGAGAGAGAGAGAGACTGTAAAAAGATGCATGCAGTGAAGTGAGGCTAAGATTCACCATGAGAATTGATAATTCGCGAGAGAGCCGCGAGAGATGACAGCGTATAAAATGTCTATGATGTGGGTGGCGTCGAGAAGAAACGGCGCGTGAGACACAATGGGAATACCATGCTGCGACTCCCACGAGAGAGATTGTTTCATTAAAAAATTCGTTGCCCACGATGTTTTTACGGGTATACGAGAGATGAGAGAGATGAAAAGGAACGCAAAGAAATGAAAGAGCGACGCTCCCAGGAGCCTCCTGCTGTGACACCATTGTTCTAGTCAGTTTATATATGTATATATTTATTTATGTGTTTATATAAAGGCATTATTACTTGTGCGAACGTTACGAGGTGGTAACGCGTGTCTCGTTACCTCCGGAATTATAGGTATGAGAAAGAGCGCGACGAAAGACTCAATGAGACTCTAAACGACGTCTGGATGTCGTTGATAAGTCGTAAAGTCTCAATGATGCACTCGCAAGTCTCAACAGTCGTGTTTAAATGGACTATCAAAGATGGCACCCTTGGCAAATTCACTCGCAGGCTTCTACGATTCAGGTTTACGATAGGAGGACTCTTATCGAATGATTGAGAATTAATTGATAAATGTTCTGGAAATTATTATAATTAATTTTATTACAGAAGTTTTTGGAATTTGCGGAAAAACGATAATTTTGTCCAACTATGTTGTAGGTTTTGACGAATGGTTAAAGGTGTTTCGGCAGAAATATTGCTTGGCAAAAGTTTTTCGTAGACTTTTCATAAATTTTGGGATTAATGGACACTTTGATAGACCTTGCGAGGCCTTCGATACCTCTGTAGCATTTTTACAGGCTTAGTAGATTGTGATGAATCAACAAAAATTCAATCATAAGTTGGCAGGAATCTTGCCAGTGGCTTGAATTTTTTACTTATTATAAATCATAGCAGAATATTTTTTTTAAAATTTTTTATTTGTACTCATATCTCGGGAAAGAATCAATATGGGATTGTGAGCGTGGCAGAAATTTTAAATTAGACCAAACGTTCAATAAAAAAAAAAACGTCTGTAATTAACAAGTTTTACAATCTTTTGTAGAAATTTTCGTAACCGCAATTGGCGAAAAACTTCTCATTTTATATGGGAGCTTGAAAAAAACGTTTGCATGAATAAATTTGAAAATAAATTCAAGCGGTAATTTTTTTTCAGATCGTTTGAAATATATTTTACACAGTATACAGCATAGTATCTCGACCACTTTGCCACTTTTTTCTCGTTCGCCGGGGTGAGATTCAGGCTTTTTCGTCCACATTTTAAATCACGCCCTCGACGTTAAATCTCTGGCACCGTACAGAACCAAAAAAAAACTGTATAGAGATACGATAGGACTCTTTTCTTCGTTCGATATATCCACGCTCCGATATCGAGTAAGAACGGGCGCGTTCTTCTCGATTGTATTTCTGGGAGGTCTTGGCGGGAACGGTCAGATCGAAATACATTGTATGTATTGCACACATACCCACACACACATACCCCCCCCCCCCGCCCCACACAAACAAACACAAGTACACACACACGCGCGCGATCGTAAATTTGGTACTCGAGGACGGGGACTTCCTGTGTCCTGAGGGCAAAAAAACGAACGAGATCGAAGGAGCATTTCTGGCTGGATATCCACACGAATGCTTTGAGGATTATTATCTGCGCGAATTTTAAGACATATATATATATATATATATATATATTTGAGGCCGAAAGCTCGTGTACCTCTTTTCTCAACTTCGAAAACTCAAAGATAACGAGATTTTCGATATCAAAGACAAGACGGTGGAAAATGTTATTTAAAAATGTATTTTTTCTCGTATCGCATCGAGTGAATCATCGCGTTGTTATCGCGTGGGTGTCGCACACGTGGATCAAGAAAATCATCTCTTTCTCTTTCGTCAAAAGATTTGTCGTATCTTCCATGGAGTACACATCGAAGCTCCGAGTCTCACATCTATAGCGAGAGGATCTTTACATCACGAAAGTTGTCTCTTGGTTATGAAGCAACTATTAGCGAGTCTGATGGCGTATTCTCCTCTTATGTTATATATCGAAGCTGAGCTCGCATATGAGGCTTTTAACGAGCCTTCCCATACACATACCCAGTTGCGTCTGTTTCAATCATAAAATATTATATATTATACGTTAGACTAACGTACGCGATGCGTACATATATATGTAAAAGCTGCTCGAGTCATTCTCGATTCTCCTCAACGCCCACGAAAAATTTTCATTTTCTCTTACGCTTTCACCCATTATATATTCAACGACTCTTCTATTGTATACCAAGTTTTGCATTAAATTTTCCTTTCGTTTGTGCAATAATAATCAACAGAGCACGCAAATATATGTTAAGAGTATTTATAGAAATGGTTGGTCATAATGCTGAATATATATGGCGAGTCTATATAGCTATTTGAAAAGGTCTGAGTCTCAAGAACCAAAGCACATATAATACCTCGTTAAGAGGGGTTGGACGCCCCGTAGGGTTTGTTTATAAATAGAGAAGGTATCCTGGTACAGGCAGTTCGTCCTTTACTACAGGACTCTCTGCTGACCAGCGAGCTCACCGAAGAAAAAAAGGATAGATGAAGAAAATCATGAGAAAGAGAGATAGAGAAGGAGTCAGCAAGAGAGAGAGAGAGAGAGAGAGAGAGAGAAGGGGAGACATTGCCCTGCCAAGTTTGGCTGGTGTTCTCAAACGAGCAAAAGGGAGGAGAACGTAAAGAGAAGGGCCCACCTGGCACTCTGCTCTGACGTCATGAGGCAGAATCCGGTGAGGGAGCCCCGTTATATTCGCTTCTGGCGTTTTTCAACTGCGTCAGATTACGTCACACGCGCGAAGAGACCGCAAGTTCCGTTTTATGGGTATACACACATACACACCAACATATATATATACACACATACACCAACATATACATACATTTATAGCTTGGCCACAAACAATCGCGAGAAAGAACAACCCTGTCCAACGATAAATCGAGTTGACGCCTTGTTCGAGAGAGTGAGACGAAGCGAAAAGTGACGAGGGAGACTGAGAGGAGACAAGAAAAGGAGCGAGGCAGATAGAGAGAGAGAGAGAGAGAAAGAGAGAAAAATGAGAGATGGCTGGGAAAAGAGATGAAGAGGGTGCAACTCCACCGCCACCCTATTCCTTATCCGGAATAAGGGTGGTTTTCTCTCGCTCGCGCCTTTTTTTCGCCTCCCCCTGTCGGAAGGAAGTGTGGGAACTTGGGACAGCTGAGAGCAACACAAGAGAGAGAAAGAGAGACTGATGGAATGACGCGGTTAAAGACACACGCGGGAATGTTCGTGGCAAAATTGCACAGAGGGTTGTTTTTGAAACCCTTTTCCCAGCTATGCAAGGAGAGACCCGCTGTGGAATCATCCATTTGGGTGGGACACGTGGAGAATATTTTAGATTGCCCAACGAACTTACTTGCGTGCATGAGAAAAATAGATTTGATTTAATTAAAATTTTATATCAGTGAAATAAATGTTGAAATAAAAATGAATCTTTTATATCAAATAAAATAAATGTTGTTGAATTTTTATCAATGTAATTTTATTCGTATCAAGTTTTCTTTGAATTGATAGAAAATTTATCAATTGATAACTATTTTTTGATTATATTTTTATCATTATTTATTATCATTTACCACAGATAATCGATAATAATAAAATTTAAATGAAAAATAAAAACGAATGTAAATTAAGTGATAAAGTTGATTTAATTCAAATTCAAATTGTTTCTTCCATATAAATTTCATTCCAATATGGACATTTTGTGTCTATATATATATCAATTAAGAGTACAGCTTCTTGTTGCGAGGAAAAGAATAAATGATTGTGCAAAGTACAGCGCGATGGTAAATTACATAGGATGAGAGAAGAATGACGATAGAATCTCGAACGCAAAAAATAATTTATGACGTTCATCATGATGCCGGAGGGTTCGAAAGAAAGGGCTGGAATATTCCCGAAGTCCGAGCTGCGGGGAGAAAATCTTGGCTGTGTATATGCCAAGCCTAGAGAGATGATCTGCCGGTATAAATGCTGGAAAAGATTGTATTCCTAGCGCGCGGGCGCCCGACTCATATCGTTCTTAACAAGCAAAACAAACGCGAAATAAATCGTTGATTTATGAGTCGATCACATGATGATGATCGGTATTCTATATATATAGCCTTGTACTTCGATGTCTGATATAGACATTACTGACGTACCCGATGAGTATATAAACAGCATCGAGGAAGCAGAAACGTTTGAAGGAAAGACGGTGAGCTGTTTGATCTTTGTACGACTTTTTTTTTTTTTAGAGGAAAACTGACTAGGAGTATTCTCCCGATATCGGGGAGATATCGTCGAAGCCCTGAAACTATATATATGTAGAGAACTCTTGTCAGAGTCCAAGTTCCCAGGCGTGTCAAAGAAATTTTTTTTTGTCCCACATGATCCATCGATCATTCGTACGAATCATATTTCCTTTGATAGTTGTGGCAAGATTTTATTAGATAGACTTGTAGAAAAATCACTTCAAGCTGTTAAAATTTTCCTTCAGTTCCGTCAAATGAAAAATAAAAATATTATATTGCAATCAACATTTTTTTGTTTCATTTCAATAATTATTTTATTAAAATCACATTTGTTTTCTTTGATGTGAGTATTTTCTGATTGATTAATTTTTGTTTAGTGCAGTAACATTACACTTAAACCAAATAAACCCATTTTTTCTTTGCCTTATTTAAACCTTACGATTCAGCATATAAAAATTTAATTCTGCAAACATTTAAACTCTTTTGTGTTTTAACATTACGATTTATTATACCCGAAGGATTTTCTACACGCAAACGGCTTCAAGTTTCTCGTTGCCTTGGAAGGCCGCCTGGTGACCCCACAGAGTGAGACAAGCAGCACACAAATATATACACGTACTACACATTATTATCGAGAGAGAGAGAGAGAGAGAGAGAGAGAGAGAGAGAGAGGGGGGGGGGGGAAAGCCGAGAGTGCGTGAAAAATGTGCGAATCCTCGGCCATAGACCACACGTTCCGTCCACTCTCTCTCTCTGTTGATCTTTGCCAGGGAGAAAACTCACGTGTGTGCAATTAGAGAGTTTGCGCTAATAAGGTGATGAAATATTCACGAGAAAAGGACGCGTGGTGCGGGACGATTTTGCGAGAAGCGAGAAGTCTTATGTGTATATATTTTCGCGGAGACAGACCAGCAGCTCACAGAGAGAGAGAACCGCGCAGACTTCCAAGACGCGAGATGCGAAATGTCGTCTCGCGTAGGACGTGGACCATTGTCCATATGGACCTAACGTATTCGAAGAATTCCCCTTTGCACGTTTACTGCCTATATACATTATAAGCCAGGCGTGGAACGAGCCCCGAGCCATAATAATGCCTGATGAATTTCGCGGGCGAGAAAAAAAAACTACACCTACACGACCTATTGTCATCATACGATAATTGAATAATTGTCCAGGCAAAAAAAAAATCATCATTTTCATTTAACGATCTTGCGTCTTGATGGCTTAGCCCATCGCCATTGAGCATTTCATTTATAAATTTTAAGTAAGGAAAAAATTGAACGAGAATATGGTCGACTGAGTTTTATATTCCTTTAAGGGTAGTTTATACAGATATTCTTATTGAAGAGTTAGATTTGATAAAAATTGATTGAGTCATTAATTTTAGATATACTTTTGCTCGAGCAGGTCCATATTGTATTTGCGAAATTTTAAGGGCTTCAACTGTCCAGTTTCATAATCAAAGTGACCTAAAGAATTGTAGGATTGAATATTTCGAGTATAGAAAAAACTTTTTTTAAACATTTAGTGACTGAAGTCAGTCGAAATTTTTCTAAGCAAAATGGACCAATGAAGCTTTCCCAAATCTTTTCAAGTTCGGAAAACTGATAACTGTCTGAGGAAGATTTTATGCTTACCCAGGTAGTAAAATGTACCATAGCTGTGCATAGCAGATATTATTGTAAATAGTTTGAGATTTAAAAGTTCTGACATATCAAATAAAAATACCGAAATATTTTTGCCATTATAAATAGTTAATTTTTATCGAAACAACGAAACGAGGGATTCAATCATAAATAATTTTTAAGATTTTAACAATGTACGAATAACTAAATTTTCTTTATTAACGCTACTCAAAAAAAGTATTAATTTAATTTTAATTAAGCGATGGCTCAAATTATCCAAATTTTACTCCAACTTTGTGATTTTTTTAATTCTCAAAGAAATTGCTTCCAGATTACGTATACAGCTCCAGTTAAGATGAGTAAAAATTCCCTTCTGTTTTTTCTTTTAATGTTTTTTTTTTTTTCGTTCCTGCGATCGAGTTAATGGTAAAACTATAAGAACTGGAGTGCGAGGGCGACAAAACATCGATGAAAGAGGCACAAGTGTTCCATTTGTGGACACACAACCAGCAAGTACGTCTGTATACGCAAAAGAGTGCACATCTTTGGGCTGTATAAGACAGGGTGAGCGGTATCAACAGGTGTTGGTTTATGGGATCGGTGCACGAAACGTGGGCTCGGCGCGACATCGATTCCGATGCAATTTAGATAAGCTTAAGGGCGATTCGACGATCCTGAAAACTGGCAAACTGTCGAGACACACGATAAAAGCGTCTACGGTCTCGTATACACAACAATCCACACATGTAAGTTCTCTCTGTAAATTGGTGAATGTGCAAGAGTCATTATATGTGCAAGAAAAACAAATATATATATGCGTATAAAAATAAAAAAATTAAAAATATATGTATAGGTACGAAGGATGTTACAATGACACGAGAAACGCGATGCAACATTGCCAAGGGGCCACAGCACGTAATAATCGTTTAGTTCAAGCAGGTGTTCTCGCTCGAGCCCAACATCGTAAGAATTAATCGAGCTGAATGATGAACACTCTCAAGTATACTCCTTTTTGAGCAAAATAAATATAAATTGTGGCAATTTCTGTCTGACATCTAGTCTGTGTGACGTGAGATGTGATAGTATCGAGTGAAAAATAAAAGTAGCATGAAAATCGAGCATGAGAGGCGAAAAAAAAAATGGCCATAGCGATAGTTTTAATCGGACGAGGACGGGCAAGCATCGAAGACCTGGCCTATCGAACTGTCGCTCTCGGCGTTTCTTGTGTAAATTGTGCTCACGTGTATATAGATTCACAAACTTTATGTCGAACAAGGAAAACGCCAACGCAGGATGCACAAAAGAGCACAGGAATTCTTGTTGTTCAGAGCGACTGCGCGGATTGATACTAACTCGTTGTGAAACGGTCCACGATTTCGCCTTTTGTCATGCAGAGATTGAATGCGACTGTTTGCTTATTCTACATTATCGAGAAAACTAGACTAGAAATGGCATCGTGCAAGAATGCATGCAATTCGTGTCATTTGATTGTATTTGATTAAATTGAATTTGATTGTGTGATTAAAATTGATTTATTAATCGACGATTATTTATTTTAGACAATGGAAATTTAGTGCATCTGGCAAAAATTTATTTTTGTCAAATAAAATTCATTTTCATCGACCAAAATTATTCACAATCAACTACAATTCATTTAAATGAAATAAATTTGCTTTCATTGAACGTTTTAATCAATAAAGTGAGATAGTGATTAAAATTTGTCTGGTCCCATTGCGTAATTACTATTAGTAAATTAGCCACATACATCATGTTTTATCTCATAAATTCTATACTTAAATTAAATACATTCATTATTTAATTAATACATTATTATTTTATTTATTTTTATACTATCAACCCCTCAATATAATTCGAATCACACACACAATTTCAATCCGATTTGCTATTTTTTACAAGACATACCAAAATGCATTCATGGAAAGATGGTGAAGAAAATATGAAAAGTTGTACGCTCACTCCATGCTGATAGAGAGTGAAAGAATCGACGAGGAAGTCACCGACAAAAAGGGAAGGACATGCCGAGAGAGCCGATCAGAGAAATGTCACGTGGGTGGAATCCGGAGTCACCCACGTGCCCCACCCTTCGTGGGGGCACACAAACGACAAACCAGGGCGAGACAGGGAGAGGTATATATATATATATATATATATATCGTATGAGACGTGCGAAGCACGCACGCTTTACATAACGTTTAGGTAGATAGCAGCTCGCACGTACTCGCATAAATCGAATGCTGGCCTGTATGCCACACGTTTTACCATATACCTCGTGGCCGTACAGCATGTACGTTATATATATATATATAACGTTATATATTATATATATATATATATATACATGTATATACATATATATATATATATATGTATATATGTGTGGGTACATTTGTATCTGCACGTAACGTATACACGCTGATAAACACGAGAGTACATTCCTGCCGAGTTTTAAGCACACCCTGAATAGCCTAGAATTTCGTCTATGTCGGCCACGCGCACTTGTGCTAATTGGAGGATTTTTTTTACAATTTAATATGTATAATAAACTGTGATCACTGAATTTATGCGGCAAAACAAATTCTTGAAACCGATCCGCATCGATTCGAAGTCGTATGTGTCATTGATTATGGAAAATTTTAACGCACAGTTTGCAATAAAATATCTATACAGAATTATTCTTGGACGATATAACTGCTTGCAATATTTTCACTAATTCGCAATGGGATTATTATATTTGTTGAGATTGTTGAGAATAAATGTGCAATTATTAAAAAAATAATTTGACGTATCAAATTATCGATATTCAAAACGATGGCTACAAATGTTTAAATGATAATGCAGTTCAATGGAATATTCCATCCATTGCAGGAAGGATTTTAATTTTTCACCTCGCGTGTGTGTCCTCGTTCAAGTTATTATCAATAATAGTTAATAGTCAAACGAAGAAAAAACATTCGATGACTGTGACAAAATAATTATTAATCATGTGTGAAATGATTTATGATAAAAATAATGAAAATTCCATCTTCAATAATTAATCATTCATTAAATTAATTATTCATTAAAAGATAATTGTCGATGGAGTCTTACATATCTTAAATTCGTCGATTTTAGAATGAAATTTTAATTTTTAAATGCCGATTTTAATTTAAATGT
Organism: Dyspetes luteomarginatus; assembly: GCA_963669185.1. Taxonomy (NCBI): domain Eukaryota; kingdom Metazoa; phylum Arthropoda; class Insecta; order Hymenoptera; family Ichneumonidae; genus Dyspetes; species Dyspetes luteomarginatus. The sequence continues at coordinate 16,405,132 of OY769910.1, read as the reverse complement.
CGTTTATGCACGTCCAAATGATTATGAATATTCTATAGTCTCCTATACAATAGAAAGAAAATGCCATTTTCTAGAATGACTCACCGATGCTCTAGTAAAATGTTGTGTGTGCCACGAAGAAGAACGAACTCTCTTTCGTCTCTCGCATTTTGTTCCTGGTCGTTGCGATGGGTACTGCATATTCATATAAATACTCTTACTTTGCAACGGCGAGAAAAGTGCACTTAGAGCTCGAAAGTGAACAAAGTGGAGCATCTCCTGCCAGGAGTGTAGGTGGACAGGCGTGCATAATATTTTCTTGTGACTTTTGTGCTCGAATACACACGCACGCACGTCGTGATGCTTTGACCTCGACGTCAAGCCGCGCCTAATACATGTCGAATGAAAATTTCTCTTCTTCTCTCTTCCTCTCTCCCTCTTTCATTCTCTCTCTTTCTCTCTCTCTCGACGTCAAGAGACCGCAAAACGTTAGCTGATTATTTTATATCCGGCAAAATGGGTGCGTTTGTTCTCTATGAAAAAATTCAACATCTGTGAGAGATCATGCTCGCCTGTCGCCTCTTTGCCAAACAGCAAAGAGTGTACTCGCTTTTTTTTTTACTCCCACGCCTCCCACACGCGTCTGTTCGAGGCGCGAGATTTTTTTTTTAATGGAATAAAAGGTCGTGAAAAAAGTCGAGCAATCCTCGTGTACCGATTGTACCAAAGACCATGTTGACTCTATCTCGAGAGCGCCCACATGAAACTCGTGCCAACGAGAGAGGACAAAGATATAGTGACGCAGCACATATCGAAAAAAATCGATTTATTTGATTTGAATAATGTTAAGGAAAAAAAATTGTTTTATTGAAACAGAATTGATTTTGAGCAGTCTCTATTGTACAATTAATGGTCTAATGAATTCCTGTTCAATTCGAATAAATTTCATTTTGAACAAGTCGATTCATTCGAACTCTGTTCAAATTTATTTCAATTTATGCGAGATTGAAAAAAAGGGTTTTTGTGATCGTTTCTCACGTAGATTATTCACTTTGGCAAAAAATATATTACGCAACGAAACGAGCTTGTATAAAAAAACCTCAAACACTTGTAGAGCTCCCAGATTATTGGCTGAGAAAGAAAAATTCTCTTTCGACGAGACTGACTTGGCCCGCGAGATTTCGGATCCCCTCGGGGTATTCTCATCAATTGCAGTCGCTGCGGACACGAGGAAGCAAAGAAACCAAAGGAGAAAAATGGTTTATACTCATGTTATATTTCGTTCGTCCGCCCCAACATCTGGAGGATCTCTCGGTTTTTTCTCAAAGTCCCTGGGAAAAACCTTTCGGCGATCGAACGATAAAAATCCTTCTCCTCCTCGAAAAATTCAAAAAAATTGCAAGGGGACCATATCGATTTACACTTAGAATTATACCATTTTTGCTTGCAATTAAGTGCCGTCTGCTCTGTTATTATATTTCATTTCAATCCATTCGCGAGGATGAGAAAGAGGAATAAAAAGTTACAAAATAATTATGCCGAAGAATATTGGAGGCCCTCGAAGGAGATCTTGTTTATTCGGGCATCGAAGTTTCCCAGTGAGAACGAAGAGAGACGCGAGAATAAGAAACATCGCACTTGTTCGTTCGTAGAAGTCTCGAGGGAAAAGTGAGATGCACTGAGAAATATAAATTTTGTATTTGAATCAAAGATAATTCATTTAATTGTACTGAGATTTATTCGATCGAAAGAAAAGTTAATAAGATAATCAAATAATTAACTCATTAATTAAATTGTCAAATTTTTAACATCCAAGTTACTCAAAGCTAATAAATCTTATTTCTTTTAAATTAACTTTACTTCAAATGAGAATAAATTCATTTTCCTCAGTGCAGACACGACCACACACGCACACTCACACGCCCAGTGGAGTAAAATATTTTAATTTCATAAAATTATTGTTTGTTATACGAGAATAATACTTGGCTTAATGAGACGCTGGCAAATAATGTTCGGTTTATACACATATGGTAGTGTGTATTTGCCATTAAAACCAGGAAATAATTCATACGCGGTCTTCCTATTTACTAGGTTCTTTTATTTTTTAATTAACACGTTTGTAAAAATTGGACAGGAGAGCATTCCTCGAGGCCCTCGAGGAAAACGCGTAGTGTGATAATAACCGTGGACATTACGCTGGCCAACAGCCAGCTCAGAAATATAAACGTACACAAACACGTGTGGTTACGCACTTTCAGAGGATCTGCGTTATATCCCCGAGACCTAGGACTAAAAAAATCAGACTCCCGGCGGCCCTGGGAGGAGAAGAAGAAGCAGATGAGGAAGAGTTCAAAGGTCGCCCCCGGGGCTTCGCAGATTTATCTCGGCCATTAAACGCGATACGCCATTTCGCCCTGTTGGTTGTGGCAAAAGGTGCTTATAATATAGTTTCACGGCCCCTCATCTGCGAAGATTCCCCTGGCCCCTCTTCCTGACGTATATTGTATGTGTACGATAACGTCAGGACGAAAAAGAAGAAAGCGAGTCGCAGATCCATGCTAAGAAAATAAGAAAATCAGTGAAACAATTAAAGGTGCATGTCTGCCCATTGGCCGCATTTTATGCTTCCTCATATAATTTTTTGTGGCTCAGAAATATCAGAATAATTATTTATATTTTTGCTCAGTGGATTATTTTCATTTGTTTATTCCTCGATTAAATCCAGTACGTCTTCCATTTCTTCACATTGTATAAAAATATCATCCCCTCTATTTTCCTTTAAAAAATCATCCAGTACAAAAAAGAATCTCCAAAGAGCTCAAAACATTATGAAGCTTTCTTCCGAGCAATCATATATACATCTCGCAGGAAGCAATCTGTAAATTTATTATCCTCATTTTTGTCCTAAATAAATGATTAACCAAACGAGCAATAACTGATAACAGATTTCTATGTATTCGATTGTATCGTCGATTCACGACGATAACTTCCGTCCGGCAACGTTGTTACAGTCACCGATATATATCCATATATGAATACGTTAGAAAGGGAGAGAGAGAGAGAGAGAGAGACAGAGACAGAGAGATATCTCTGTAAATTAATATGGGATAAGGCTCGAGGGGGTGAAGCGAAGAGAAAACTTAAGGATATACACTGCTCGTTGGCGTGTCCGGCTCGTTACGACGAAGAAGCCCCGAGGGCGAGTATAGAAGCGTATTTCTATATATATATATATATATGTATATATTTTCCGTTCGATCATGAGGGGCAGAACAGCATTGGGCAACAGTAAAGCCAGAGAAAGAAGAAGATAAAGAGAAAGACCTCAAGGCAAATGAGGAACTCCCTGAGGCCTTGCTCGACACCGCGCGCGGCGTATCTCTTGGGCGCTCTCACACAAAGAGAGAGAGACAGAGACAGAGAGAGAGAGAAAGAGAGATAGAAAGCTACCGCGCCGCCACCGTCGCTGCCAATTCATTAAGCTGTAATTGAGTTTTCAGCTCGGTGATACAGAGACCGAGATATACGCTATATAGAGGTCTAAGAGATCTCAGTTCTATATATATATATATACGTACACGAGTTAGTGATAAGAAAAAAAATACAAGTAAAACAATGTGAGAATAAAGAGCAAGAGCAAGGAACTACCTGAACACGAGAGGCAAATAACGAGAATGAAAAAAAAAAAAACAAACGACGAACAAAAAAACGAATTGAAGATACAAGCTCTGGGTAATCGATATACCCCGTGTGTGACGCCGACTGCGAATTAAATCAAAGGACATAATCTGTGTGTGACCAATGTCCTTAAGGTGATTAACTAAGTTTCAACAAGCAGCTCAATCGCCAAACAGAACAAAAGCCAATGTGAGTGCACTCACGATGGCAATTCTGCGTGGTCCTTTTGACTCTCTTGTAATTTTCTACCTCTCTACCTCTCGACCTGATGATGATCACAAGGCGAAGAAACGATGAAGTAGTAGCGAGATATACTTGTATCGATTCGATCCAACGTTTAGATTAAAGACGACGAGAGAGTTTCTTATCGTACAAGAGAAAGAGAGAGAACGAGGCAGATAGTGCTGAGAGTTTTATCATCACTCATCGATTCATTACGAGTAACATCGAGCGGATATGCGAGTGGATCCCTCGCTATCTGAATCTTGGACGTTGCGTATTATACGTGTATGGGACATTCTGTGCTAAGAGAGCCGAAACATTTCATTTACACGGATTTTACAGTTTATAATATTTTATGTCCCTGCATTATGTGTCTTTATTTTAATATTCAATAATGGCAAGAAAAAATTAACTAAAATGGATGTGTTTATGTTTTCAATTCGAATTAATAAATAATAAATAATAATTAATAAGCCTTTTGAGTCGGTTTATCAGCTGACAGTTGACGCGAAAGTTCGTACTTGATTCAACACTTGAGTACATAACTCATGTGTATACGTAACTAGGTACCGAATTTGATATTTAAGTCCATAACTCTGTTTATACTTGAGTTCACCCTCAGGATTATATTTAAATATTCAATCAATTTCGTAGGCTTGAATCTTCAATTAAATTTATACAGAAGTTTATACTCAATTTTCAACTCCTATTTGTATTCAACTTCGAACCTAAATTAACTTCGCAGCTCAAGTTCTAGCTTTATTTTATTTCCAGATTTTACTCAAAGTTCTTAATTAATTTGCTCCAAGCTTGAATTAAGTCATTTATTCTGGTGGTTGAATTTAGGCCTATCAACTCATATTAGGACACGACGATGAATTGATGTATCTCCTGGCACCTGTCAAATTGGAACTTGTGGATACGCGAAAAAAATTATTTGGATGACCTGACATCGAAGGCCCCATACAGATATCCGTATACTCTCTCTCTCTCTCTTTCTCTCTCTCTCTCTCTCTTGCTCTCTTTCTCTCTTTCTCTCGTACAGTTACGAGATGTCTGTCAATCTCATAGATCATAGATCGCTCTTCGGAGCATTAGTTATAGTATATGTATAACGTGCTCTCTTGCCTCCTATCGCTTCCTACGGGAAGGCTCAATCGAATAAAGAACTATCGAACGGGCATTTATATTCCGACAGTCGATCCGACAGGAATGAGCCACACTAGCGTTGTGCAGTGCGGCACCAGCAAGCGTGTTGCACATACAACGATCTCATAATACACTACGAAGCGACGATAGAGAGAGAGTGAGAGAGAGAGAGAGAGGGAGCGAGAGAGAAAGAGAGTGAGAGAGAGATAGAGAGAGAACGAGGGATGGAGGGAGAGAGAAAGCCGAGCATCAGAGAGATAGATTGTATACGCCAGTGGCAAGTGGAAGCCGGTGCTGTACATCATCCATCGACTCCACCCACTCAACCACTGGGGCAGCCAAGCTCATTATCTGGAAACACTACCGTTCTCTCGCGATCCTTTACGCACGCATACACACTTACAAAGACACATGTTACATGACACATGCATGTTACTGTATTGGTATTTCGTGTCGAGTTACGTTTCTTGTAGGGCACTCGTTTGAGAAAGGCTGCTCTGCTGATCTTCTCTATGCATAGCTCGCTCTGATACATAGTATAATATCCTATATATATATATATATATATATATATATATACGTTGATATTTCTACCTATTTTGTTATAACAGAGAATTATTCATATCTATACGACCGCGCCCACGCAACTTGCATGTGCAACGAGTTTCGCTTCCGTGCGTAACGTTCCAGTTTTCTTAATGCATATTTATTTTTATTTTATTTTTTTTGCGTGTTCAATGGACTCGTGAGCTGCAGGCGGGTCATGATTCTCAGCGACAATAGCTCTTGGTCTGTTGAAATATCCTTCCTTATTATTATTATTATTATTAATATTATTAATATCATGTGTACATGCAGGCAGCTAATATATTGTAATTTGTAAAATATTCCAAGGACTGCGTTGGTGTTCACAGCGGATATCCTGAATGGAAAGTTGTACAGGATATTCTATGCTTCTTTTTTTTTGTTCACTTTTGTCCTGTAGATACTCTTTCTTTAGACGAGGTCAAGGGTCGAGAAGATTTTTAAGAGATGAAGGAGAAGCTTGAGAAGTCTCAAGCAGCGTTACGAGGCCGCGAAAAAGGGTTAATATACCACCTGCCAGGAAGATGAGAGCTCACGCTTTATTTCGCTTCCTCACGGTGCTGTAACATGCGGCACCGGCTGTGTGCTGGGGTTCGTTTGTAGCCAGGCGGGATTGCGTGTCGCCCAAGTTTCATTACACAGGACCAAATGAATTCTACTGGTTATAATTTCTCTCAAGAGGGTTTTGAGCTATCTGTCTTTTTTCTTACTCTCTCTCTCTCTCTCTCTCTCTCGGGTTTATTCTCTCTTTCTTACTATAAGCTCTCTCGGTTGCGCGCGCGTCTCTAATTAACGACGTGGCGTCCGAGCTGAGGGCAGACCGGCACCAAACGTGTGTGTGTTGTTCTCTCTCTCTCTCTCTCTCTCTCTCTTACTGTCTTCCCTGGTAAGTGAGAGAGCGCGCCCGGATAACGAACGATCGACGTATCTCGATTTATATCGAGCACGAAGCCGCGAGCTCGTTGTGCTCTCCCGCACCGCGCCGACGAGCTCTCTCCCTTTGCTCACAAGCATACCTTCCTTATGCTCTTCATCTTTTTCGTTTTTTTTTTCCATCTCTTTCACGTTTTTTTTTCCATGTTCGGTTCGTCTCTCTCACGAGACCACCTTCTCTTCTCACACTGCTGCTCGAAATTTTGGGTCAGCGAGACGTCCCTTCGAATTATATACGATAATAATAAGACTCTCTCTCTCTCTCTCTCTCTCTCTCTCTCTCTCGTTTGAATATGAATTTGCGATAAGATCCGAGAAACGAGCGAAACTAATATAACGCCTTGTGTTTCTTATGAGTCTTTACACTACGTGTATATTTCCATGTCGGAAACGAGAGGGTCAAAGAGAATTATGTTCGAATGAAACGAAAAAAAAAATGGGTTTATATTTCACCGTTTTTTTTTTGCTTTTAATTTTAAATCGAGGATTAATCGTGCAATGTGAGTGATAACCGTTTACTTGAGATGATGAGGTTAATGTTGGTTGTAGACGAGTATAGATGTATGCCTCTCGTGATTGGGGATGCTGTATTGGCTTGATTTATATTCGTTGTCGCACGACTCTTACCCTCCCCTTCTTCGCATCTCTCCTCTCCTTCTCTCTCTCTCTCTCTCTCTCTCTCTCTCTCTCTCCAGGAACCAAAGACGAAGAGCTCTTCTGAAGTTGATCAATCAAGCGATTCACCGATCGATCGATCGATCAATCTCAGGCGTGCTGGAGTTTATATGACCTACGTGTACACACGCCTTTTCTTGAAGATGTGAGATGGTTGGCTTGTCTACATGAGGTAAGGAACGGATAAGAAATAAAAATGTTATAAACGAACTAAAAAATATGAGCCTCCATGATTTTAGGATTTTTGGTTTCCTATACGTTTTTTACTTTAATTCACGCGCTCATCTAAGTAAAAAATTACAAATGTTTACGAATTTGGTGGATTTTTTTTGACATACTTTCTATAATTGATTCCAGGTATAATAATATAAGTCGAAAAAACCTTTTGGAAATAAAAACTTTTTGGCTTTTGGGGTTTTTGGCCAATGGCCATTTCAGTCCTTACGAAAAACGTTGTTCGTGCAGTTGGGATCCGTGGAAAAAAATATACCGATACAAGTTCCAGAAAATCTATTGAAAAATAAATTTTATTTCAGCCATTATTTTATTGGTTTACCAAAATCACTGTGATAACTTTGCTTCGTGATGGAGTCGTAGATTCAGTCTATGATAATTCTGTTCGTGGACGGTCAGGCTACAAAATGCCACGTGATTTATTAGGGTACAATTTTTGAAGTACAATAATTTTGAAAGTACAAAATTATAGTGACGACAAAATTAGAATCCGACATTTCACGATTCTCATGGAACGTTTACGAAATATTTTTTCTGCTATTTTCCACCAATCTTCTCTCGATGCTCTACGGTGATTTAAAGTTGCAAAAAGTCACTCAACCCCCCGCAACCCGCGTTCATAAACAACAAAGCAGTAAAGGAAGTTTAGCCACTAGGAGCATTCTTATATGTTCTTCGTATAGAAATAAAGAGAGAAAGAACGATCGTACAGGGATCGCACACAGATCACGTTCATCGTAAACCACGGTGTTTTATGAATACGTGAATTTACTGCTTAATCAGCGTCGGTGCCGCGCTCGGTGGATTGCAATTAAAACGCCATTACCGAGGGACCATAAAAATTCTTCGTGTAAATTTTCGGCGATATCGGGTTACCCAAGCTACGCTGCTGTTCCTCCGTTGCCTTCTCGTCTTTTCTCATCTCTTCTTCTCTTTTATTATTACTTTTTTTTTTTTCTTTTAATCCTCGTCCGCACATATAATATCCACGAGAAAGATTTAGTCGAGCGTGTGCATATGTGTGTGTGTGTGACAACGCGAGGATTTCGTGGGACAAGACCGCAAGGAGCTCGGGAGGACAACGAAAAGAAATCTTATCCAATGTATATTTACCCTCTCAAGACCTCAAAAGTCTCTGAGGATCTTTTTTAAATAAAAATGATTAAATAATAATCATATTTTTTGTCCATGGCGATGTAGGTTCGATAAGAAAATGCAAAAAAATTGACGATCGCGTGATATTTTGCACGATCGTTAAATCGAGAGATTGAGATGTTCCGTCACGTAAATGAGAGATGATGACTCACGCTTTCCGAGTCTTTCTCTCTCTCTCTCTCTCTCTCTCTCTCTCTCTCTCTTTCGCCGGTGTTTTAATTGTCAATGATGCGGTATTCTTTTTGCAGAATATACACGCGCTCTACCTTCTCTTTTATTACGTTTTTTAAGCTTTAAAAATATAACAGTATACAGAAAATTTCACTCCTCATCTCTATATGCCAAGAGGGATACATGCGGTCGTCAGAATTCATGAAAAGGAATTCGAGTCTCGCTAATGGCAAGTCACCATTTTATCGAGTGTACGACGAAAACGATTAATTATTTATGGCATAAAATGAAGCGTGTCCTTACGCGGTTACCTTGCCACGTGTTTTATACAGAGAAGACCAAATACATGAAAGGATGTGGGTACATACAGCGTCCAGATATATGGATAATTTTACGTCAAATCGGCATCCATTTTTTTTTAAATATCTGATCTATAAATGGACTAATAAAATGGAGCAAATCAAACATTAATTAAGTCTAAGAACAAAGTTTTGGAGAATAGTCATTTTCTTCACTTCAATAAAAATGAAAATAATTTCCAGGACCAATTTGAAGAGACCAAAGACTATAGGCCTCAGTTACTATAGGCTGGCCATTAAAATAAATGACAATTATCGAGGCATTCTTATCACATGGCGGATATTCAATTCTGTAAAAAAAAATATTTTCTTAGTTTTAATTAATTTTTTAATTTGCCAATTAATTTTTTTTCATTTACACGAAATTGAAATAACAGTTATAAAGTATTTACCTTCTTTAACATGGAATGGACCATACGTAGAACTTGAAGTGGAAATGAAAATGTGTTGACGGGTTGTTATCTCCCGTTATAGAATAAATCGTGTTAAAATCTACCAGGCAAGTGTTTTTATGTATATAACGAGTAAATCTTGTATATAATATTATCTAAAAAATTATTATTCAATGGACCTTTATCGCTCGTCTATAGACGCGGCAAGACTTCTTTACACCGTTTCCGCCTCCGCGCCTAATTTTAACGTGTCACGAGACACACCAATTTCTTGTTAATTCTCTCGCTACCTTCCCTCTCTTCTTTATCTC